>CM055124.1:154481861-154656861 GCA_029206835.1 Rana muscosa | reverse complement strand
TTCTCTAGGGTGTTAGAATAAAAAATATATATAATGTTTGGGGGTTGTAATTAGAGGGAAGGAGATGGGGCAGTGGAAACAGACAGGGGAAGCTCCATTAGCATTGCTGGTTGTATGTCATACCAACGGCCACCACAAGATGGCGCCTGATCACAGAAGGAAGCATAGGCCTGCAGAAGGCCGCGGCCTGAATTACCGGCCGGCCTGCGATCGCGATTGCGTGGCGCGGGGGGGTTCACGGAGACACAGGATACCCCAGCTGTGCTGCCCCAGGCCGCTTATTCTAGTCGCAATGGCGACCTGGAGCCCGGGGATTGTCGAGCCCTGCTTTAGATAGTTACATAGTTAGTCTGGTTGAAAAAAAAGGACACAAGTCCAATCAATAGAAGGAAAAAAACAAAAAAAATTATACAATCCTATACCCACAGTTGATTCAGAGGAAGGCAAAAAACCCCAATAAAACATGATCCAATTTGCTCCAGCATGGGAAAACAATTCCTTCCTAATCTCCCCAAGAGGCAAATCGGATGTTCCATGGATCAACTTTACCTATAAAATGTTAGGAGGAGGGGCCAGACATGGCGTAGTTCGCCGCACAACGTGCAGCGATCTTTCGTCGGAAGTGGGAGCAAATACCTGGTGGGACGTCGGTTTAAAGTGAATAACACTTGGACTATGAACATAAGATGTGCAATGTGATTACCAATCCTTTGTGCAGTACACAGCTGTGTCCCCCTTTTCCTGAGAAACAATAAAATATTGAGATTACTGTGTTTGCTGTAAATGTAAAGTACAGTGCATCTGGAAAGTATTCACAGCGCTTCACTTTTTCCACATTTTCTTATGTTACAGCCTTATTCCAAAATGGATTAAATTCATTATTTTCCTCAAAATTCTACAAACAAACAATACCCCATAGTGACAACGTGAAAAGAAGATTTGAAACCTTTTCAAATTTATAAAAAATAAAATACAAATTCATCACATGTACATAAGTATTCACAGCCTTTGCCATGACACTCAAAATTGAGCTCATGTGCAACCTGTTTCCACTGATCATTCTTGAGATGTTTCTACAACTTGATTGGAGGCCACCTGTGGTAAATTCAGTTGATTGGACATGATTTGGAAAGGCACACAGCTGTCTATACAAGGTCCCACAATTAACAGTGCATGTCAGAGCACAAACCAAGCCATGAAGTCCAAGGAATTGTCTGTAGACCTCTGAGATAGGATTGTGTCGAGGCACAGATATGGGGAAGGGTACAGAAAGATTTCTGCAGCATTGAAGGTCCCAATGAGCACAGTGGCCTCCATCATCTGTAAATGGAAGAAGTTTGGAACCACCAGGACTCTTCCTAGAGCGGGCTGCCCGGCCAAATAGAGTGATCCGGGGAGAAGGGCCCTAGTCAGGGAGGTGATCAAGAACCCGATGGTCACTCTGACAGAGCTCCATCGTTTCATTGGAGAGAGCCTTTCAGAAGAACAACCATCTCTGCAGCACTCCACCAATCAGGCCTGTATGGTAGAGTGGCCAGACGGAAGCCACTCCTCCGTAAAAGGCACAGGACAGCCCACCTGGAGTTTGCCAAAAGGCACCTGAAGGACTCTCAGACCATGAGAAACAAAATTCTCTGGTCTGATGAAACAAAGATTGAACTCTTTGGCCTGAATGGCAAGCGTCATGTTTGGAGGAAACCAGCCACCACTCATCACCTGGCCAATACCATCCCTACAGTGAAGCATGGTGGTGGCAGCATCATCCTGTGGGGATGTTTTTCAGTGGCAAGAACTGGGAGACTAGTCAGGATCGAGGGAAAGATTAATGCAGTAATGTACAGAGATATCCTTAATGAAAACCTGCCCCAGAGTGCGCTGGACCTCAGACTGGAGCTGAAGGTTCATCTCCCAACAGGACAATGACCCTAAGCACACAGCCAAGATAACAAAGGAGTGGCTATGGGACAACTCTGTGAATGTCCTTGAGTGGCCCAGCCAGAGCCCAGACCTGAACCCGATTGAACATCTCTGGAGAGATATGGAAATGGCTGTGCACCGACGCTCCCCATCCAACCTGATGGAGCTTGAGAGGTCCTGCAAAGAAGAATGGGAGAAACTGCCGAAAAATAGATGTGCCAAGCTTGTAGCATCATACTGAAAAAGACTTGAGGCTGTAATTGGTGCCAAAGGTGCTTCAAAGTATTGAGCAAAGGCTGCGACTACTTATGTACATGCAATTTTTTTTTGTGTTTAATACATTTGCAAAGATTTCAAAACAAACTTCTTTCACATTGTCATTATAGGGCATTCTTTGCAGAATTTTGAGGAAAATAATGAATTTAATTCATTTTGGAATATTTTATTGTTTCTCAGGAAAAAGGGGGACACAGCTGTGTACTGCACAAAGGATTGGTAATATTATTGCTCATCTTATGTTCATAGTCCAAGTGTTATTCACTTTAAACCGGAGTCCCACCAGGTATTTGCACCTGGATATACTGTATATATAAAAAAGTGTAAAGTACACAGGGAATAAATAAAATTTGCAGTTTGCATACTTATTCCATGGTGCTGGAACAAAGAACTTTCAAAGACTGCTCAGGGTACATTCACAGCGGGGACCGGACTTCACTTGCCAAGAATCACTTCAGGGATAATCTTTATTTTGAACTCATGTGCAGCACTGTGGGCCTAGTGCTCAAAAAGACTCCTACTCTTCCCCCTTAATCAACAGAGATTAAAGTGGTTGTAAAGCTTTAGTTATTTTATTTTTTATTTTTTTTAAAACATATCATACTTGCCTCCACTGTGCAGTTAGTTTTGAACAGAGTGGCTCCGAACACCAAATTCTGGGGTCCCTCGGCGGCTCTCGCGGCTCCTCTTCGCATCAGATAACCCCCTAGGAGAAGGGTTACCTTGTGGGAGTGCTCCAGAGTCCAGCATTCGCAGTCCATAGCCGCCGAATGTATGATTTGGCCCCGCCCCCACGTCATTGGATTTGATTGACAGCAGCGGGAGCCTATGGCTGCACTGCCATCAAACTATCTAAAAGGCCCCTTTCACACTGGGGCGGCGTTGGTGGCAAAGCGCCGCTATTTTTAGCGGCGCTTTACCGCCAATTTTGCGGCGCTATTCGGGGTTAAAAACCACCGCAAAGCGCCTCTGCAAAGGCGCTTTGGCCAGCGGTATAGCCGCGGTGCCCATTGACTGGCAGCTGTTTTTTCACCTTAATGCATACGATGCATTAAGGTGAAAAAACACAAGGGTTTACAACCCCTTTAATAGAAATCCCTGAAATATGTGTAAAATATTTAGATAGTAGTACTAAAATCCTTTTAGTATTGCTTTTTATGAAGCATACAAGTGTGTGTGTGTAGATATATATATTATACATACATACACACACACACACACACACACACACACACACACACCAATTACTTAAAAAAAAAAAAAAAAAAAAGAAGAAGGTTTGGCACCACACCACACACACACAATTTGTGTTTCTGGGCACCATATCCCCTGAATTTCCAGAGGGGAGCACACACTGATCCCTTCAGAGAAGTACATCTGAACCCCCCACCACCACCACCACTGGGACCACAGATTGCATGATGCAAAGTGCCACCACGCCTGATCGCCCTGTCCAGACCTCTCTGGCTGCCTTGCATAGTGCCACTGTGTATGCATATCTCATCTAGCCTGTTCGGGCTGCTTTTTGGGAGTGCATATTGTGACTTCATAGGATCCTGCAACATAAACGGAACCACTAGCAAACAGAAAGTTGAGGGCAGCAATCATGGGAGGAGAAGAAAGAAGAAAAACTTACGGTAATTACATTCAGTCAATGTAAGTGGTAACAACTGCAGCAGAAAGGGATAAAAATGTAGATTCTCAGATAACTTTAATTATATTGTGACCCACAACCTCCCCACAGAATAGTATGATTGGTGCCCCTCTCTAACCTGATGCATGGTAAGAGATGAGCATATATGGCTTTGCAAGAGTCAGAACTTGCAGGATATTTTGTTTGCTTGCGGGTAAGCTACAATTTGCTTTGCCAGCAAACCTGATTTTCACCCATATACTATTGTACTGCTTCTTTAGGAATAAGGTGTAAGCCTCTAGAGCAGGGGTAGGCAACCTCGGCCCTCCAGCTGTGGTGAAACTACAAGTCCCATGAGACACTGCAAGACCCTGGCAATCACAGGCATGACTCCTAGAGGCAGAGGCATGATGGGATTTGTAGTTTCACCACAGCTGAAGTGCCGAGGTTGCCTAACCCTGCTCTAGAGAATCATACACTTGAGAAGTTTAGGGGTACCATCATCTGAACAACAATATTGGAAAACTAGGGGCAACCCCAGGAAGAGGAAGAATGGACGATATCGGTACCCACATTTATTTTTTACAAAAGCGTAATAAAAATGTAATCTTATACATACAAAATGTTAAAAAGGAATAAAATATATATATATATATATATATATATATATATATATATATATATATATATATATATATATATATATATATGTGTGTGTGTGTGTGTGTGTGTGTGTGTGTGTGTGTGTGTGTGTGTGTGTGTGTGTGTGTGTGTGTGTGTGTGTGTGTGTGTGTGGGCCACATCTGGCCCCCGAGTCGCAGTTTGCAGACCACGGAGTTAGACCAGGTCTCCCACATGCCACAGTCCTTCTACACCAAGCACAAGTTCAATTCCACACGCCCCCCCCCCTCCCGCCGCTGTTTCTTGGGCCTACCGTTAAATGATTCAATGGTGCCACCGGCTTGGAGGACTGGAGCCTAGTCATTTCAGGTCCAGGCTGAATAGATATTATTATAATAATAATAATAATGGCTTTACATGGCGCCAATACGTTTTTTTTTTTTAAAACGCAAAAAAAAATACACACACACACACACACACACACATATATACACATGCATGTATGTGTATAAAAAATCTCCACATACATGAATAAAACAATATTTATAGTAGTATCTTCAAAAGAGTGTGTTGTTCCAAACTGATATTACTAGTGATATCCTCAAAGGAGACCGAGGACACAAGACGTGATCAATCCTTGATGTACAGTAAATCCTCTACAGGTTTCGTGGCAACAACTGCTTCTGCAGGAGGAATTGTATACAGTGCAATCCAAGAGAAACCAGCAAACAAAAGGCACTCAAGGTACTTCCCCATGGCAGACAGGCAATAAGCATGCACATCTATAGATCTCTATTGCTAAAATGAAGCAAAATCACCCCGACAGGGTGGGTGGGTCAACCGGGATATCCAAACAGCATCAAACACCAAAGAGGTCTCCAGTGCCCGTAACTCCCCCAGGTAACAGCTGCAGCGGTTTCTCTTGGCTGGTACTGTATATACTTCCTCCTGAAGAAGTGGTTGTTGCAGCAAAACATGTAGAGGATTTCCTGTACAAGGATTGATCACATCTTGTGTCCTCAGTCTCATTTGATGATATCACATTACCAACAATATCAGTTTGGAATAACACACGCTTATGAAGAGGTTACATGAATAAAAACAATATTTTTATAGTATCTGGATTTTTATTTATTTTTAACATTTTAAATTAAAATGTTTATTATGCTTTTTGAAAAAAATAAAATAAAAAATTGTGGGTAGTCCATTCTTCCTCCTCCTGGGGACATAGTAGGGGTTGCCCCTAGTTTTCCAATATTATTGTACTGCTTCTTTTTTCATCCCCTATAGTAAGTTGTCCTATGTACCACTTTTTACTAGGTAGTTTGTTCTGGTGCAAAAGAAGGTAGGAGCGATTTGGGGTCTTTTTGACACCAGATTTCTCCATGAAGAGGACCTGTCTTACTTATTTATATTACAAGGGATGCTTACATTCGTCATAGGAATAAAATTGATAAAAAAAGTAAAAAAGGTTAAAAAGTATGCATGTCGCGCACGCATATGTAAATGGTATTCTCCCCACACGTGAGGTATGCAAAACATTCAAGTGAGAGCAATAAGTCTAGCGCTAGACCTCCTCTGTAACTCTAAACAGGTAACCTGTAAAGGCGTTTAAAGCCTATGGAGATTTTTAAGTACCTTAGTTTGTCGCCATTCCACGAGCGTGCGCAATTTTAACAAGTGTCACTTGTTAGGTATCTGTTTAATCGGCGTAACATCTTTCACATTTTACAAAAAAATTGGGATAAATAGATTTTTTTTTGTTTTAATTCATTAAAAAGTGTATTTTTTATTTTATTTTTTAACGAAAAAAAAATAGTGTTTGCAGAACCGCTGCGCAAACACCGCGTGACATAAAAAATTGCAACATTTGCCATTTTATTCCTTAGGGTCTCTGGTAAAAGTTTGGGGGTTATAAGTAATTTTCTAGCAAAAAAATACAGGTGGAAACTTATCAAAAAGTGCCAGAAAAAGCCTGGCCTTCCAAGTGTCGGTGTTTCTGTTATTTTGCCCACTCCGCGTAGTATCCCAAAGTCAGTGACAGACAAGCTGCAGGGAAAATAAAGCCAGGACAGTGCCAACATGTCAGTAATTCCCAGACTAAACAGAGCAGGAAAGTGATTCACAGGTTAAACATAAATAGAAATAGGTGCACGCAGGTAAAATGGATCTGTATGTTTGCCTAGCTGGAAAGGTTTAGTCAGAATATAAAAACCGTATGTTTACCTCTTTTTTTAACCGTGAAAACCCACAGCTATGCGTTTTGTAGTGCGGCTCAAAGTTGACACACCCAATTTACCACACCTTAATCCTATTCACGATCAATAGAATTTGCAGGAAAGAACACAGACCTAATCAAATTACACAAACATTAGAAGTCCACACAATGCATGTATAAACCCATGTGTTCATACAGGGCCTCCATCGTCCACATCCCGATTCCAATTCTGTTTGCGATTTGCCACTAGCAAAATATGGGATTTTCTGTTTGTAATTTGCCACTAGCATGTTACGGTATTTTGGAATGAAAGAATTTTTTCAAGAGTATTATCAGCTCCTTCATGCCACAGCCCATCCTGTTGCCAACTCCTGGTCACCACTACACCGGCGACAGCACAAAGCCTTTCCTCTAAACCAGGCTCATCGGTAACATAAAGTCTGCATGAATAAATCTGACATGTCAACAATCTTGTGTTAAAAAAAAAAAAAAAAAAGAAGGAGAGAAGGGGGAACATTTGAAACCCTGTTTTCATTTTGGGAATATCATTTAAATTTCTATAGATTAGAAATGTAGCATACTTAGTGCATTTAACACCAAAGCCCCCCCAGATATCAGGGGTGCAGAATAAAAAAAACAAAAAAAAAACACTTCTTGTCCAACAGACTAAATTGGTGTCCCAGTCTACTTGTCCCTTGTCCTGATGAAATTTTTTATTTTTATTTTTTTTCCCCCAGGATGGAAAATATGATGGGTTGATGTTTTTTTTATTAGACAGGGGTGCTTTTAGGAATGTTTGGGGCTCTTAAAAATGAATAGGGCTTTATGGCGAAACAAACTTTTAAATGTTTTAGATTTTTTTTTAGAACCCCAAACATATATGTGTGTGTGTGTGTGTGTGTGTGTATGTGTGTATGTATCTATGTGTGTATGTATGCATGCATGCATGCATGCATACATACATAATGGGTGTTGCAATTTTTTATGTCACACGGTATTTGAGCAGCGGTTTTTCAAAAGCAATTTTTTTCTAAATTCTAATGCAAATAAATAAATAAAAATACATAACCCAATTTTTTGGTAAAATATAAAAGATAATGTTACGCTAAGTAAATAGATTCAAACATGTCACACTTTAAAATTGTGCACGCCCGTGCAATGGCGACAAATTTATTCAGAGGCTAGTTAGCTGCTTGGATTGCTTTTGCAAGGGAGCTTGCCCGCAGCAGGGCTAAACAATGTGCAAAAAAAAATGCAGACAGTGAAATTGTAGCAATCTCTCAAACTTGTGGTCCATGAAATGCTCCCTTATGTCGAGTCAGTGGGGAAAAAGCCCATTACACTGGTAATCAGTGGGAAGAATTCCCTTTACTTTGGTAATCAGTGGGTAAGATTTGTTCAAGGAACCCCTAGAACCTGGAGGAACCCTAGTTGAGAAAAGCGGTGTCACAAAATATAATAGCATTTCTATTAGATGACTTATAATGGACGTCGTAGTGATTTCTTCATACTAAATCTGTATTTTGTTTGTCATTTAGAAAATGTCAAAGAGAAAGCCTGTTCACATGACCTGGCAGGTTTCTGTTTTTTTCTATTGGAATGGTTAGAGTCTAGACCAGTGGTCTCCAAACTGCGGCCCGGGGGCCAGATGTGGCCCTTTCCTTGCTTTTATCTGGCCCTTGAAGCAATAATTTAAATTCCCTGATACCAATAATGGAGCATAATTCCGCCAACTGACAAGAATGAGTGGGCGCATATTCCCCCACTGACACCAATGAACAAGCACAACTCCTCCCAATGACACCAACAATGGGACACAATTTCTCCTAATGACATTGACAATGGCGTCCAATATAACCAACGATGGGGCACAATTCCTCCCACTGACACAAAGATGGGGCATTGTTTTTTTCCCAAAGACGTTGGGACTTTTTCTACTTCCAATGGCCACAGTCTGACCCACCAAAAGTCTGTAGGACAGTAAACTGGCCCTTTGTTTAGAAAGTTTAGAGACCCCTGGTCTAGACAATACCACTTCTTTATAAATGGATCCCTATGTCTCCCCTGTCCTAATCATCAGCCAGACTGTGTGCAAGGGAAGAGGATCTAATTTTTGAGACACAACCTGTATACATACTCATACGCATGAGACAAATATAGTGCACAAACAGAAGGATTTTCATAAATTGTGATATCTATAAGCCATCATGTTCGTTCATAAAATAGAGGGTAACCCTGGATGAAGCTTCAGCAAAGATGGCCTTCTGGAGAGAAAGACGAAGACATTGTCAGGGGTAGTACTGTAATCAGTTTGATTGGTAAATACTTGACACACTTAAAATATACTGAATATGTGAGCATTTTTAGAATAAGAACCTCTGCTCCAGCAGTGCAATGTCTGAGTTTCCTTGCTGGTGCTAATTGAACCTGGGTTCCAGGCGCTACTGGCTGTAAGGTCACCCAATATGGGATTGGTATGATCACAGCTCCACTGTGCTGCTGTCCCGTAGCATGGAATTGGATGCTATAAGGCTGAAGACAAACAAGGCTGACAATGCTCAGGGGCTAGGATAATTAATTGTGTACGGTGGTTGTAATAAACCACAATGTATGCCCAATAACTTGCTAGCCATTTATTCACGAAACATGTTGTCACGGCAACAGGGACACATGCGTTTCATGCTGGCCATGGTCGGCTGCCTCTTTCGGGCACCGTGTTTCCGCCCAGGGCTCCAGAGACGCCATTTATACACGTCAACCATGACGGCTTTCCCTTCTGGGCACCGTGCTTCCGACCAGGGCTTCAGGGACGCCATTCACACACACCAGCGGGTCCGGCTTGTATACTCTGTCTGCTTGTGCCACCTGGCGGCCATGATGGATCTCCCTATTCTGGACACAGTGATCCATCAATGCCCAAGCCAGCCTCACAGTCAGTGCGGTAACTTTGCAACTATATGTTCAATGGACTATGTACAGTTTTTAATTATTTTGTGAATAAATCGCTAGCAAGTTATTGGGCATACATTGTGGTTTACTGCAGCCACCGTACACAATTAATTATCCTAGCCCCCAAGCACTGCCAGCCTTGTTAGTTTTCCTTTCTGGTGCCAACATTTTCTCCTGATCTTCAGCCATCTTGACTAACCAGCCCAGGATGGCCCAACTCCGGTTTACTGTATGTGAAGGAGTTCATTCATCCCAATAGGAAATACCCCAATTTCCCCCCACAGCCACTTATTACACAACCTTGATCTGTGGCCTCAATTCAAAAATACTTAGTGCTTCCAAGTATGGGAAAGCATGAGACCCCCAACCATGATGCAGTGAGCAGGCCTAGTGGGCACTTGCTAGGCCCAAGCATTGTTACACAATGGAGAGGTAATGATGCCTCCATAACCAGCATTTTGGTGGCGGCTGGGATGGAAGACAGAGGCATGGAAGCTCTGGATAGACAAAGCTGTGGTATTGGGGGAAGGATTTAATGCAGAGAGTCGTTTTCTCTAAAACGTGAAAATATGAGGCTAGATCTGCTTTAGGTTTCCCAAAGCACTCCCTTCACTTCATAAGCCTACACCACACTTGTTTTCATTGTAAGCCTAATTTCAGCAACTCAATATAAAGGCAAACTTAGGTACACACATGAGCTGACAAACAATGGAAAGACCGATGACGGAATACATGCATGAACCAAACCATCATCATCTACGTTCACTTTCATGTGTTTTCTAATAACAGAGCGGCACAGTGATAATACAACCAATGATACCATGTCACTCTAAATTACAGAAGGGCATGCATGTTGTCATATCAGGCTATTGCATTACTTCATGTATAATAATTAAAAAAAAAAGGTAGCTTTCATCCTATCATCTGTACTGGGAACACGATGCTACGGTCATCATAGACATCATCTTTTTCCTGGTTATCAAAAGGAAAAGTCCCTGGAGCGTAATAGGTGATAACGTGGGACGACGTGGGAATGGAAAAGAAGAAGACATCAGAAGAATTTTTTTTGGTGGGGGGCATAACAGACAATCGACACATAAAAGGGACTTTATTTCTTCATTGCAAACAGTCAGAGATGCTGAGAAAGGAGGTCACACTACAAATCACAGAGGGCGATGCAGACAGACAAAGGACTCTGACAACCAGACACAAAGCAAAGCAAAAAGACCCGAATACTTTCCTTTAGTACCAACAAAATGAACCACTGCAGTTTCCATGTTTTGTTGGAGGAGATTAGTCAAAAAGGGGCTTGTTGATTTTAATCACAATAATGTATTCTTTATGACAGGGTTGACCGTTCATCAGGCCATACATTCCAGACAGTAATCTTAAACCAACAACCTATAGACACTGCAATGGAAGCAATGTTTATTCAGGCTAACAAAATGCTATCCAATCTGAAAAAAAAAAAAAAAAAAAACCCACAATCACCCCACACAAAACTAAAAAACACACCACTCAAGATAGTTTAAAGCACACATGTAAAACAAAAACATCCCTCTACCCTGTGCTAGGCAGCCATTGGGTATGCAGGAGCACGCGACACACTCTTTGCCTAGAGCTGGCTGTACACAGATTTTCTTGTTCAATATTGTTATTGAGAATAAGAGACCAAATACAGCATTGTACAATTTTGTTTTGTATATGCTGCTATGCAATAAAAAAAACGCAATACATAGTGCACAATGGGTGTAATAACAAAAGCACAAAAGAAAAGTTGGAGCAAAATCATAAACAGAACAATTGCAAAATGGACAACCTCGACTCGTTGGGGGTAATCACTCAAAGCGGAGTTCCACCCAAAAGTAGAACTTCCGCTTTAAGCACTCCTCGCCCCCTTACATGCCACATTTGGGGGGGGCGGGGGTGGGTGGAGAGCGGGGGCTTCGTTAGGAGTGGGACTTCCTGTCCCACCTACGGGCCGTCTGGGTGACTACTCCTCTGCCGCTAGGCAGCCCCACCCTCTAGGCGATCTCCTGGGATACGTGACAGGTCCCAGGAGATCGCCTGTCCACTCCTGGAGTGCAGCTCGACTCGCACATGTGCAGTGCGTGCCTGGCCGTGAAGCCGAAAGCTGTCACGGCCGGTGCCCAGAGTGGCAATGGAGGCGCCGGCGGAGAGGGGAAGAGGAGCGACGCTCCTCTCGGCCGCATCGCTGGACCGTGGAGCAGGTAAGTGTCTGTTTATTAAAAGTCGGCAGCTACACTTTTTGTAGCTGCTGACTTTTAATAAACATAAAAAGCCTGGAACTCCGCTTTAATGAGGAACTGCAGTCTGCTCACATAATTTGTAATAAAAACATCTTTGCCATGCTGAAGCTTCCCTCCAACCACTTTGCAATTTTTTTTTTATATATATATATATATATATATATATATATATATATATATATATATATATATATATATATATATATATATATATATATATATATATATACATACATACACACACACACACACACACATATATATATACATATACACACACACACACACACACACACACACACACACACTAGGATTCTGTACTTGCCAAATATGCTGTAGAAATCTCCCTCCACCGAGTATGGCTGCAATCATTTTAACTGTGGGCAGCTGAAGCTACTGCCTGCCTACTTCCTGGCTTTACACAGACGCACACCTCCAGCTCTCATTGGCCCTCTTATGACTCATTCCCCCTCCCTTCCTGGCAAACTCTCACGAGAGGGAGAGAAAGTGAGAGCTGTGCATGATGTCATAAGCCTAGGATTTTTTCCAGACAATAAAACAGGAAGTGGGCTGTATAATGCATTTACTGGCAGAAAAAAAATTACTATTCAAAGTTAAAACAAGAGCAGAAGATTTAATATATGGAACGTTAAAAAATAAATAAAATAAATACTGAGGTTCTGCTTTAAGAACTCCATAATCCCAGGAATATGAAGCAGCCTAGCTAATGTACACAGTTCAAATACTCAAGGAAAGAAGAAGGAAGAAGAAAACCAGGGGGTCCGGTAGGTTCGTGACCAAGCAAAGGTAAAATAAAAAATAAAAAACTTTAGAATATCAGTGGGTAGTTCTTTGGGCATACAATCAAGGTTCCAGTAGCAATTGATCGATGACTCGTGGCAAGTATTTGTCTACCCATGGCTGCCATATTTTCAAGTGTCTAGGGATGCGATCGAGTAATTTGGCTCGATTTTGCTATAGATCATAAATTGTGTTATTCTATGTTTTGTCTCCAGAAGACAAAGATTGGGTGTTTTCTATGCCTTGGCGGTTGTTTTGATGCAGTGATAATGTAAAACAAAAAGTTGAAATTGTGTCGTAGTTAGATCAGGTGGGCGTTTATTCAATAGGGCTGTGGTAGGGTCAGGCATGATGGTTACCCCAGAAAGCATAGGAAACACCATTACATTTTCATTCAAACCTTCGTAGAAAGTTCATCCATTAGAACATTCTTTCTTGCCATTGGGCAAAATCCCTTAAAATTTCATCCAGACCTGGCATTCGAATGAAATTCCAGGATGTAATAAACAGGTTGGATTTCAATATATATGAGCGAAAACCATACTCCGTTCCATCTCACTTCTTCAAAATATCCCATTAATTTGGCTCAAATAACATTAGGAAATTTAGCACATTTTCAGAAAATGAAATCTTTTAAAATAAAAATGTTACTGGCGTATGGCCAGCTTAACACAATGCAGGGCCCTGCGCTGTCATATGGGGCGGAGGAATGTCTAAATATTAACAACTCTGGGTATTGGTGGTAGATGGCAGGGTTATGTTTGTAGTCGCAGGAGCACTGGGGAAAAGGGTGCGATGGGGTCAGTGGTTTATTTATTTTTTTGGTTTACAGCAGGTTTACTTAGGGTGGATTTCTTAGGGCAACATATATGTGCACTCTATTCTTGGCCCTACATTGATTTAGGCTAGTTAATATTAAAAGGCAGACTGCTTACACATCACCAAAGCAACTGACAAACATCCCCTGGTGACCAGGACTTCGACCCACGACTAGCCAAACAGAAGACAGACAGATAGCAGTGAAGCTGGAAGATAGGTTTGACTAAGCACTGTTAAAACTCCGTAAGCCATCCTATTCCTTCTACAATTTGCAATGTGGGCTAGGCACACCAAATACACGTCTGTCCCAGGGATGGGGGCTTTACCTTGGTTGCCCCCCCGATATATGCTCCTGGACCCCAACTCTACTAGCGGAACCATGTAGAGTATACAAAACCATCATGGAGGGCTGAAATGTGGTTTTCTATTAAAACCTGCTTTCTACAATTCTTTACCGTATCAGTATATGGAGAAGGTCTTCTGGGGAGGTGGATCACTGCTGTGCCCTAAATTTAAATGCTCCAATAACTGTATCGATAGCGAGAAATAAAAAACGCAGAGAGGCCTCATCACCAGGTTTTTTTATACCTACTGCCAGCTAGAGGGCCTTAGAGAAAAGGCTTTGGGGGAACCGGTCCCAAAGAAGTTCCTCTCTGCCGGAACAAGGTACAAGGCAAACATTACACCTCATTACTCTACCGCTAGACTTAACAAGCATTTCATTATTTTTTGGGGTAAATCCCAAACAAAGTTGGGTTTTACAGCTGCTCCCTTTTGAAGCCGCAAAAAAAAAAAAAAAAGCCCCCCCCAACCACTGAAATGGTCTTGGGGGGGGGGGGGGGGGGGGAGTGCCTGGTATTGAAGTGGTTAATCGGTTCAGTGGTCGTTCGAAAATACATTACATCACTTCCGAATTTTTTAATCCTTTGTAGCTTTAGTAAACTCTTCATTTTCGATATGGGATTAGCATGCAAAAAAAATAAATAAATAAATGATCATTTGTCTGATAATGTCATTGTGTGTACCAGGCATTACTCATTATCCGAGTGTTATGACCCCCCCTCTGTCACTCCCCCTTCCCTAGTCTATAGCTAGAAGAAGGCCCCGAAAGCTCGTCCTGATAAATTGTAGGTTAGCGCAAAAAATAAATAAAAATTATAAAAAGAACAGTATTCAATTGTTTGAAGTGCAATAATACTTAACCAAAGTGATTGTAGTTGTATCTAAATCCAATCAAAATGTCATTTATTGCAGCTTAGCAGTTTTTAGATGTGCCTGCTTTAGTTCTATTTTTAAGGCCAAGTACATTTCCAGCAAACAATTTCTAAAAAATAAAAATAAAAAAAAACTGCTGACCCCGATAGAAATTTTGTCCGCTTCCTGTGCCTTGAAGTGACATCTCAGAAATGTTTTCAGCCTTCCCAGCCATCTTCTTAGATTTTTCACAGCAGAACGCGGTGCAGGAAAGCTACAACTAATTACAATACTAGGCCTGCAATCTGCTGCGGGTGTCAATATATTCCCAATGACTCCCCAAAGGCAGATCGGAAATGCAATGTGTTTGTACCAGATCGCATTGTACTGCAGTACCACACAATTTGGTGCAGCGCTTTTTTTGTGCAATTCCAGCCTATTCAAATGAATGGGTTAAAATGTATGTATGTATGTATGTATGTATGTATGTACACATACAACATATATCACACCACACTGAGTCAACCAGGAATCGCACAGGTCCACGGATGAGTGGTTGGTCGAGACATGCAGTGTGTGCGTCTTTGGATGCACAGCTCGGGATTGTGCTGGCACTCAGCACAGGGCTTGCTGGGAGGGCACCCACAGAAAAGGAGGAGTGGAGAATGCTGGCTGGAGGGGGGGGGATGACTCCAAAAAAGAAGGTAAGGGCCCGCTCTGTGCAGTAAATCGCAGTTAAAAGTGAAACTTTACCGATAACAACTTGATAAAAAAAATAAATAAAATATGTTCTTTAGCAAGCAACATACATTCCACTTTAATAATTATGCTACCAAATTAATGTGCTGTAAATTGCCTCCAGCACTTCGTGTTTTTTCTTGCCGAAGGCCGCCATTTTTCTGAATCCCAGGGTCCCCTTTCAGAAAACAGTTACATTCCTGGAATGCTGTCACATTTGCTTTGCCAACTGTCAAACCTTTTTTTGAATTATTTTATTTTATTTTCTCAATACACGGAAATACAGAATATCCATACATACATATTATTTCAAATTCCCCCATCAATAATTCCACTAACCTAACAACACATCTAAAACATACCCTCCTCTTCAAGGCGGTAAAAAAGGACTAAAAGTAACAACTGTCAAACCTTTAAATGGCTGGTGTCAAAGCTGTTCATATGCGCGGCACCCATGGCAGTTGCAGATCAAACAGAAGCAGCTTCCTTGGCTGTAAAGGATAGGAGGATTTAATTCCGCTTTAAAGCTGTCAGCTGATTGGCCTCTACAAATTTACCAGTGCATAAAAATAGACAGCAACTGAGCATGTTCGGAGCAGGATAAGATGCATTACTGGATTTTACACAGTACAGGCACTTATTTTTAATGTTTTACATAGCCATACCTGCAAAAGTGGCCATTCTGAAGTCATCTAGCAGGACAAAGTGATTGTAAAGTCTTGTTTTTTTGTTTCAAATACAAACATGTTATACTTACCTGCCCTGCACAGTGCCTTTGTACAGAGCAGCCTGAATCCTTCTCTTCTTGGGTCCCTCTTCATTGCTCCTGGCCCCTCCCTGCTGTCAAGTGCCCTCACAGCCAGCAGCTGGCTATGGGGGGCACCCGAGCCGAGTCACAGCTCCCTGTGCACATTTAGACATGGAGCTGCCGTCCGGCCCCACGTCCTCTCTCTCCTGATTGGCTAACCAACTTTGAGACACAGCAGCCGTGCCATTGGCTCCCATGGCTGTCAAAGTCAGTCAGCCAATGAGGAGAGAAAACGGGGTGAGGCCGGGCCATGGCTCCGTGTCTGAATGTACACAGGGAGCTGTGACTCGCCTCGGGTGCCCCCATAGCAAGCTGCTGGCTGTGGGGGCACTTGACAGCAGGGAGGGGCCTGAAGCATCGAAGAGGGACCCGTGAAAAGGAGGATCTGGGCTGCTCTGTGCAAAACCACTGCACAAAGCAGGCAAGTATAACATGTTTGTTAGTTTTTATTAAAAAATAAATAAAAGACTTTAGCATCACTTTAAATTGCAGTTTATTTTTAAAAACAATTGTTTACCCTTTTTGATTTTTTTCTGCAATGATTGCAGCGTGTCCACTCTCTCCAACTCTGCTACAGCTACGATTGTAAAATTTGTAAATCATTAATTCATTAAACGATTTGTAAATTTACTGACAGTTGGAAACCCTGCCGTGCTTAGTGTGGTCAGAATCAAAAATACAGAGGAAGAACGGGCAGGATGAATAAATAATTAATAGGAGAGATTAGGGTTGCACCGATACTGGTTTTTCATCGTCAAGTACTTGCCTATAGTGAGTATCGATACTTTGCGGTGTGATTTGCATCAAAATAAAAAACACACACACACACACACACAAATTAGAACCCAAAAAGTTCTCTCACATACAGGTCTGGTATACCATATTGTTTGGGCTAAATCTAGCCTCTTACTTTGCCATTTTTAATGTCTATAACTATATATCTTTGGGATGTATTGGTGCCGATACCAAGCATTTGCGCGAGTATCAGTACTCGCCAAATGCTCCCGATACCGAAAACCGATACTTTGGGGTGCGATTTTTTTTATTGCATGTGGTGTATGTGTATGTAAATATATATATATATATATATATATATATATATATATATATATATATATATATATAAAAAAAGAAGAAGACACACACACACAAATCGCATGCAATTCGGACAGGAATCGCAATGCAAAAAAAATTAAAAATTAAAGACGCACCAAACTATCGTTTTTCGGTATCAGGAGCATTTGGCGAGTACTGATACTCGCGCAACTGCTTGGTATCGGCACGGATACATCCCAAAGACAGATAGTTAGATAGACATAAAAATAGCAAAGTAAGAGGCTAGATTTAGCCCAAACAATAGGATATACCAGACCTGTATGTGAGAGAACTTTTTGGGCGCAACATATACAGAATCACAACTAAAATTCTGCATCAGGGCAAACAAAACAAAAAGAGAAAAAAGAGAAAAAGTAAAGCCAACTTATAATTAATGAGATAAATTCCACTCACTATACCAATTTTCTTTAATGCAGATTATGCAACAAATAAGCAGCTACTGCACTCTGCCAGCCAGACCTTATGTAATACAGACAGACATACAACCTTTGTAGAACAGGTAGATAACAAAGCAATAAAACAAATCAGCGCAAAGCACTGACTTGACACTTTGTACTGCAATCTTTGTATATTTATTACTTTTCAGTTCAGGAAATAACCAGGTTCCTCAAAACGAAAGCTCAGAGCCCAAAACGTTTTATCAAAGCAAAAGTTGAGAAATGTGTACGAGGGATTGGAGAAAACGGAGGTCTGTTCACCTATACAAACATAGGGACACAATAGAGGGTTTGGGCAGGTGCCACAAGCAGCTCATAGAAGACTGGAATCTGATCACAGGACAAGGACACAGTAGAGGTACTGAGCGCAGGAACATCACACTGTGAAACCAACCCACTGCTATTGTACGTGACAGAACAAAACCACCATTTATAAACAGCAGACATTATTAGAGCATGAAATAATCCACAAAATAACCTTTTTTCCCCTTGTGAAGTAAAAAAAAAAAAAAAAAAAAAAAAAAAACAATAAACTGGAAAGAAACCTTAACTGCCTAACAAGTTTGGGCCCATCTATGGCTAGAAGGTGCGGCCTAAATTGGTATTAAGCCTTATTATTTTATATATTATAGAAGATGCTAATGTTAGAACTTACTGTACATTGTGGGATGCTTCTACTGGTCTATCTTTGCAGATCCTTTAATGCCTGGCCCTCTATTTCTGTTGTAAGAGTGGCTCCTTGATTTGCAGGGTTCCACCCTTACGTGTGTGCTCCTGGGAAAAGGACTACAGCTCTACGTGAGGAAACTGTCTACCTACACCGATGTGCAGGCAGCCTGAAAGAGCACCAAACAGAAGGCACTCCTCTGCTCCCTCTTTCCAGGGAAGCGACTAGTGGAATTACAATTTAAGCCTAATAAAGGGGCCACGGCCTAAAGCTTCCCCACAACCCTTATCATGCGTTACTTAGGTATGTTATAGTACGATGAGTGTTAATAGGGTTGCAATACCATGTTTTTCAACAACCTTTAAAGGCCCCTGATGAAGTCACGTGGTCAATGACGATACGCGTAGGGACGTAAACAAGCACCGGAGGTGACGCGGACGAGCTCGGCGCTTGTATTTTTGATATGCATGATTATATTTTTTTAAATGTGAGTACTTAAATTATTGTTTTCAAATAAATGCGAATGTTCAAACATACTACACCATATTGGGGTTCCTTTATCTTCCCCTGCTAATTTATGCACGTCATTTGGAGACCCCATACTCCACGGATAGACGATTTGCTCAGCATATCCAGACACCATACCCCCATGCTCTAAGGAACCATCCAGGCAGCACCAGGCCGGATCCACATAGGAGGCAAGGGGCCATCTAGTCACACCAATAGAGGGATATTCACAGTGTTGGAAGTCACAGAAGAAACCGTCACCCAGCACTTATTATATTTTGGACTTTAAATATAACACCATAATTTTGCACGTTCACCATTTTTTCATATCTATCAAGCAATCATTTTTTGTTTGGAATTTGCATGTCTGCACTTTAACATGGCTTCAGCAATGTTACATTAAGGGTTTATTTCATTTGGCACAATTGTGCTGTCATAGTCTTTTTTGCACGTTTGCACTTTACCATTGCTTCAGTACTTGCTGACAGAGCAAGTTACCTTACTAATACAGGCAGTACATTAGTTGTTTAATATTTACTCAATGTCACAAGATTCTTGCACCTTTGCACTATAATTATTTTATTGTGCAATATACTTTTTTAGTACTGTCAGTACGCTAAAGTTTTGGATTAATATTGATTTAGACACCACGGAGATCTGCACATAGCACTTTTATACTTTGACCTCAGGGTCACTTACAACAGCTCAGCACTACTTCATACACACACACACACACACACACACAGTCATCCGCTTGCTCAGCGGAGAGATCCCCCGCTGAGCAGGCAGATCCTGCTCGGATGGATCCGCCCCATCTGAAAGGGATTTAGCATTAAAGCGGTAGTAAATTTCCTCCAATAAAAAAAAAAAATCTCCCTTGTAAAATCATAATGTACTAGCACATTGTAAGAGACCTACCTTATAACAAAAGGTCTCCAGTGGCGAGCCGTCTCCGCTGACTGTGCTTCCATCTTCAACTGGTCTTCCTTCTGGGTTTGCGAGCTCTGGCAGTATTGAACGGTCAAGCCACAATGACATCACTTCCTCCCAGGGGGTCAAAGTCGCAGTACAAAGCTCTGAAGGGAGCTTTGCTAACTGGAACGGCTGCTAACTGGAATATCTTCTAAGCGGTGCAGGTTTAGGAATAATTCATTTGACCTACAGGTAGGGCCAGTTCACACCACAGTGTGTGTTTTTTTAGCAACAAAAATGCATGAAAAGTAGGTTATATGGTTTCCAATGGCATAGTTCACACCAGTGCAGTCAGTACCAGAAAAAAAAAAAAAATTAGATATAATAAGAGAAGAAGAAAGAAAAGGAAGTGGAACATGCTGCATTTTTCCTGCACTGGACTGTACAGAAATGCAGTAAAATGCATCAAAACCACACTAGAACGCATCAAAAATGCACTGGACCCCAGTACAGTTAAAAAAAAAAAAAAAAAAAAAAAAAAAAGGAAAAAAGAAAGAGAAATAAATAAAATAAATCGCATCTAGAATGCATCCGGAAACGCATCAAATTTGTGCATGCAGAAATGCATCCGAAACGGATGTGGAGTGTTTTTTTGTGGTGTAAACCAGTCCGTAAGCTTTATTATAAGCTTACCTGTAGGTAAGAGTAGCAGAAAAGGAGTTCACAACCACTTTAATCAAGTCCATCTAAATCTGCTACAGTATCTTACACTATCCTCCCCTCAGGCTGACAACGCTGCTGTCCAAGGTTGTCTCTGTTGCTCCTTCATCCAGAGTTGCCCAAAAAAAAAAAAAAAAAGCCTAAAAAATAAAAGCTAAGGGCCAGTTCACACAACATGCAGTCCAGTTTTCTGCATCAAAAATGCATGAAAAGTAGGTTATATGGTTTCCAATGGCATAGTTCACACCAGTGCAGTCAGTTCCAGAAAAAAAAAAAGTAGAACATGCTGCATTTTTCCTGCACTGGAACGCAGTAAAACACATCAAAAACACACCGGACCCCAGTATAGTAAAAAAATAAATAATAAAAAATAATAATATCTGGAATGCATCCAGAGACGCATCAAAAAATGCACCGGAAAGCATCAAAAGGGTGCAAACAAGCAGAGCTTCCCTTTTGGGTGGAGCTCCGCTTCATGGTTGAACCTTTTCTCGTCCAACTTCATGGGAGTGGCCACGTGTCTTCATGAGTGACCCAAGACTGAATAATTTCCTCCCAGTGCTGGGAGCAGATTTCAGAATATTTAGACTGCAGACCAGTTAATCTACATGGATTCATATCTTTACTTTCAGCCTATGTCAGGTATTGAAAGCTGAATGTGCCATTTATGTAAGCACCCCTAAATTGCACAGAGTGAGGGATCTTCTGCAAGAGGAGCCCCCCATCTTACTAGAAGTAGTAAGACCCGTTCTGCAAAGACGTGACATCATCTCGACTACTTCCATTCTTCCCTATGACAACATGGAAGACAGAACATCAGGCCCCATGTGTAGACTGTCTGCAGCAGGGCTGTCAGTTGCCCTCTGGCCGATGACACATGGGTGATTTGTTTGCAGAGATTAATCACTGCTACAAATTGCTAATTCCAGCGATTAACAGCAATTTGTAGCAGTGATTTAATTGTTAAAGTCGCTGGCTGTGTGCTATAACATCGGGTTGTGCTCTGTTACAAATCGCTTTACTTCAGTGATTTGTAGCCAAGCGTAACAAATGCTGATGAGCCGAGACGCTGATGAATAGGAATTGCTGAGCGACAAATCACTTAAAAAAAATTCCACTGTTGGGCTGCGTTTACACGGGCGCAGAGGCTGAGCCATATCGTGAGCAAGCCGTTTTTCTTCAGCGTCTCCAGACACAGCCGCTCATCCCAAGGTGACAGGCGTGGGGGTGTACGGACCTGAACATAGACCGTGTGCAATCAGAGCCACTCATCTGCACCCACACACCGGTCACATTAGGATGAGCGACTGTCCGTGCAGCAGCTGCATCCTTATAGACTTGAATGGGCTGCCTGCATGCAGCACCTGGAGTCTAGAGATGCTAGACTATAATGACAGGTCACTGGCAGCCACAGGTATCCGCTCGGAATCAATTTGACGCACGCTTGGAATCATTGTACTTAATTTTTCTCGGCTCTTCGTAGTGTTGTAGGTCTCCGCGTTCTTGACGAATCGGAATTTCCGAGCAACATTTGTGTGACCGTGTGTATGCAAGACAAGTTTGAGCCAACATTTGTCGGAAAAAAATCCACGGTTTTGTTGTCGGAATGTCCGATCGTGTGTACGCGGCATAAGACTTGCAATATGATAAATGTTTAAAAGGATAGCACATTCTATACAAGAACCATTTATACAAAATGAAAGTTTATTTTATCTCATTCCGGTGAAAAAAAAAAAAAAGGTTGAACAATTCAGACAAGCTCGGTCCCAAAACCATCCAACCCGCCGCCAAACAAAAAAAAAAAAAAACCCAAGCAAGCGACACACAACTGCTCCTCAGTTTAGTCCTGGAAATTTCAACGTATAAGCGTGAACAATTTAAGCTATGTGTTGGGTACATGGGAATTACAATGAGAATTTTATGAAACGCCTGCCTAATCAGCAATTCATTTTATGCCTAGTACACACAATGAGAAATTCAGATGCAAAATACTGCTTTTGGGACGATCGTCCGATAATCTGATCATTAGTACACAGCTATTGAGAGCGTTAATGCGAAATTATCCGAACATGAAAATGTTTGTTCTGTTATTGTACAAGAAACGTTTTTTTATTCAATCACTACAGTATTTGTCCGTAAAAAAATAAAAAACCCTGAGTGACCAAGACCACACATGCTTGGAAATTAAAGAAAAGATTACATCATTTCCGAAGTCGTTTTCTGAGAAGAGAATTTTCGTCTAGTAACTTTTTTGTTTTTTTAGAAAATTTAAAAAAAAATAGGATTTTTATAACAGCTTACCTGTAAAATCCTTTTCTTGGAGTACATCACGGGACACAGAGCGACATAGTCATTACTAATGGGTTATATAGATACCGTCAGGTGCTGGCACTGGCAACTTCCAAAACCGGAAGTACCCTCCCCTATATAAGCCCCTCCCATCCGGGAGCACCTCAGTTTTGTAGCAAAGCAATAAGTGTCCCTAAAGAGGGGCGGGAGCTCTGTGTCCCGTGATGTACTCCAAGAAAAGGATTTTACAGGTAAGCTGTTATAAAAATCCTATTTTCTTTCTCGTACATCACGGGACACAGAGCGACATAGTCATTACTAATGGGATGTCCTAAAGCAATGCCAAATGAGGGGGGGGATACACCATATATAAGCTGAGCGCTATCAGACATGAGGATATTTTGCGGCCTGCAACACAATGCGCCCAAAGGCGACATCCTCCTGACTTCTAACGTCCACCTGGTAGAACCTAGTAAACGTGTGTACCGAAGACCATGTTGCGGCCTTACAGATTTGAGCCAGGGAGGCCTGGTGATGCACTGCCCATGAAGTTCCAACTGCTCTCGTGGAGTGCGCCCTAACTTTGAACGGAGGCGGTCTACTTCTCAGGCCATAGGCTTGTATTATGACCTGTCGAATCTACTTGGCTAAAGTAGATTTTGACGCTGCCTGACCCTTTCTGGGGCCTTCCGGCAGAATAAACAAAGTATCCGTTCTGCGAATCTGAGCAGTGGCTTTTAGATAAGCTTTAACTGCTCTTACTACATCCAAAGAATGCAATAACTTTTCCTCTACCGAAGTAGGTTTGGGGAAAAAAAAGAAGGAATAACCACATCTTGGTTCAAATGAAAACTCGATACCACCTTAGGAAGAAAGGCTGGATGAGGATGTAACACTACTCTGTCCTTATGGATAACCAGATATGGCTCCTTACAGGACATAGCTGCTAATTCCGATACTCTTTTAGCCGAACAAATGGCTACTAGAAAAATCAATTTCCTGGTGAGAAGCACCAAGGAAATATGCTGTAATGGTTCAAATGGTTGTTTCTGTAGAACCGACAGAACCAAGTTTAGATCCCATGGACATATGGGAATATTAACCGGAGGACTAATACGCATCACTCCTTGTATAAAGGCTTTGACTAGTGAATGCGAAGCCAAGGGCCTTTGAAAAAATATTGACAAGGCCGAAATCTGACCCTTGATAGTACTCAAGGCAAGCTTCCTATCTACAGCCCACTGTAGGAAGTCCAGAATCCTACCTATTACGTACTTATGTGGATGCCATTTCTTGGCCTCACACCACGCGATGTACGCCTTCCAGATTCTATAGTAGATCTGCCTGGATACCGGCTTCCTGGCATTGATCATGGTAGATACCACAGCATTAGAGAGCCCTCTCTTTTTTAGAATGTGGGCTTCAATAGCCAGGCCGTCAAACCTAGGGCTGGTAAGGAAGGGTGGTATATCGGTCCTTGCGAAAGCCGGACGACGTGGGAGAGTCCAAGGACTCCCCACTGAAATTTTACAATCTCCGCGTACCACGCTCTTCGGGGCCACGCTGGAGCCACCGGAATCACTGGTTTCTTTTCTACCCTGATTCTGCGGAGTAATCGAGGTAACCATTGGCGGTGTGAATGCATATATCAGCTTGAACTGATCCCAAGGGAACACTAGGGCATCCGAGCCGCAAGCTAGGGGATCCCTTGTCCGAGAGACAAACCTGTCCCCCTTTGCGTTGAATCTGGATGCTAGAAGATCTACATCCGATGTTCCCCACCGCTGACATATTGTCCAGAAAACCTCGGGGTGAAGGGACCCTTCCTCTGGGCCTAATTGCTGGCGACTTAGAAAGTCCGCCTTCCAATTCTCCACTCCTGGAATGAATACCGCAGATATGGCTGGGACATATTTTTCTGCCCATTTCAGGATGTAATTTACTTCCCTCTGGGCTGCACGACTCCTGGTGCCCCCCTGATGATTGATATATGCCACTGCTGTGGCATTGTCTGATTGAATTCTGACAGGGGACCCTTGGAGTTTGGATGTCCATGCTACTAGGGCATACCGGGCTGCTCGTATCTCTAAGAGATTGATGGGCAGGGCCTTTTCTGCATCCGACCATCTGCCCTGGAGAGACTATTGCTCCAGTACTGCTCCCCAGCCTATAAGGCTGGCATCTGTAGTGACCACCTTCCAAGAAATCGGACTGAAGGATTTCCTTTTTTCCAGATTCTGGGGAACCAACCACCAACGGAGGCTCTTGCGAACGGAAGGGGACAAGGACATTGTAAGTCTAGGGCCTGAACTTTTTTGTTCCAGGCTGACAGTATGGCCCCTTGCAAATTCCTTGAATGGAATTGACCGTAGGGTACTGCTTCGAATGATGCCACCATTTTTCCCAGCAGCCTCATATACAGGCGTATGGACGGCTGTCTTTTTTGTACCCACTAAGTGGATCAAATCTTTCAAAGACAACACCTTTCCTCGAGGCAAGAATATTTTTCTCTGGCCTGAATCCAACCTTAGCCCCAAGTATTCCAGACTTTTGACTGGTTTTTAGGGCTGACTTGTCTCGGTTGATAATCCAACCGTGAGATTCCAGATACTTGATCGTCTTGTGAACGACCACGTCTAGTTTTTTCACTGAGTGGTCTATCAGCAACAAGTCATCCAGATATGCCATTATCATTACACCTTGTGTTCTTAGATTGGCCAATAAAGGGCCAGAATTTTTGTAAACACTCGTGGTGCTGTGGCCAAACCGAAGGGTAAGGCTCTGAACTGAAAATGGCGCCCTTCTACTGCAAAGCGTAGAAATTTTTGGTGGACTGGAAAGATGGGAATGTGCAAATAAGCATCTTTGATGTCGATCGTGGCTAACCAATCCTCCCCTTGTAGGGCAGTGGCCACCGATCGGATCGACTCCATCGGAAAGTCCTGATATACAGGAATTTGTATAGCCCTTTTAGAATTAATATGGGCCTCCCGTCCGCGTTTGCTTCGGGACTGTAAAGAGGTTTGAGTAAAACCCGAACCCTCATTCTTCCAGGGGAACCTCCATAATTACTCCTTGGAGCAATAGTTGTTCTAGTGCCAACAGGAGGGACTCTCTCTTCCGGGGATCCCTTGGCACGTTTGACCTCAAAAATGGGAAGGAGGAGAGTCTTTTAACTCCAAACTGTATCCCAAACCTACTGCGGAGAGCACCTATCTGTCTTGATCTTGTCCCGCCAGGTCTCTTGCGAACAACTGGAGTCCTCCCCCCACCCGACTGAGTGGGGGCTTCAATGAATTTAACTTTGGGGGAGGTTTTGTACCTCCCCTGACCCAGGGTTTCTCATTACCCTGCTACTGTCCCTGTTTTTTACCCCCGGGATTTGACCGAGGAGGCCGTCGGAACTGTTACACAGCCGATGCCCCAGGGACTGGAGAAGCAGGCCTCTTAAAGAGGGACCTCTAACTCTGCTTTTAACCGGCAAGAGCGTATTTTTACCGCTGGAAATTTTCTGGATATATTTGTCCAGGTTTTCCCTGAATAAGCGTTCACCATGAAATGGGACGCTAACCAGCCATTCTTTACAGGGAGCTTCAGCAGACCAGTTTTTGAGCCATAGGAGCCTACGCATATGTACTATAGACAGCGTAAGGCGGGAGGCCTGATGGACTGAATCCTCTATGGCGTCAACCGCAAAGCCTAAGGCTCTAGGTAGATCAGCTAGGGCAAAGCCTGCTGATCTGTCAAGTCCCTCAAGACCTGTTTCAACTGATCCTTCACTGCTTAGCAGACCCCAATAGCTGCTACTGCTGGTTGTATCACCAAGCAGATTTTCATAAGGACTCCAATCTTTTATCTATTGGGTTCTTGAACATTTGGACATTATCCACTGGACATGTCAGTGATTTATACATACAAGAGATGGCTGCGTCCACTGTAGGGACCTTCCATTTTTTTTTTTTTTTTTTTTTTTGATGAACTTATCCTCCATGGGATAGACCACCGGAAATCTCTTGGGGGAATAAATATTTTCTCAGGACGTTCCCAATCCTGGTAAATGAGCCCTTTCAGTAAAGGGTGAAGTGGAAAAGAACAAACAGTCTGGGGGCTTCTAGCGACCCCAACGAGGATACAGTAGTGGTTGATGGTTCCGCAAGGTGCATTTTTAAATGCTGATCGGACCATGTTAGTCAGAGACTGAACCCATAATCTTTCAGCTTGAGATGCTGAGAAAAGGTTCCCCCACTGTTGATTCCTCTATAACAGAATCAACCTCATCCTGATCCCCTTCAGGCAGGTCGATCCCTGTATGGGACTGTTGCTCTGCTAACAGGCACTCTGAAGGAGGAGACGGAGATTGGGCGTGCTTTCCCTGACAGGGAGGCAGCGATAAATGTTGACAATCTCTCTCTAATCCTCCCAGAGCTGAGGAAAAAACCTCCTCTGTTACATACACAGGAGCAGGTGAACTGAGGACAGCCACAGTACCAAGTACCCTGCGGGGTCTCTACGGTCACTTACCTCTGAACTTCAGGGGAGACTGGTGCAGCAGGAGTATGCCCAAGATCCTCCGAGCCCGATGAGACCCCCTTCGCTTCCTGGAAGATTCAGTTCCGGAGCTTCTGGACGGCATATTCCTAAGCCTAAAGCTGAGGTATTCCAGCCGTAATACACCACTTTTACTGAGAATAGTCTAGCACAATTGCTGCTATATCACAGTTGGTGTCTACTAATGTGCCTTTCTAGGGGATGCCTGTATCAACCGCTTGCTGTATGCCTTTAAATGTTGCCAGCTCTGTCTCTGTACTTCATAGCCAGCTCACTACAATATTGTGGTTTTTTTAAACTGCTGGGACGCCCGCACATGCGCAGAAGCGCTGCGGCGCGCACAGAGCGTCATCCCCCAGGCTCCGCCCCCTTTCCCGGCTCACCTCTATATATAGAGGCGCGTGCACGCGCACGCGCGCGGGCACGTGCGCCTTCGGCGCTAATTTCAAATATGGTAACAAGGGACAGGAGCCAGGGCCCCTCTTTGCCGCAGGCCGGGGGATGGACGAGCACTGCAACATGGCAGAGGAAGCAGTTTCCTATAAGAGAACTCACCATCTGCCTGGACTTTGCTCTGCTGAGAAGAAGCTAGTCCACATGACAAGAAAACATTCCACAGCGGCCTCTAGTGGACAAACACAGGTACCGCAGTCTAATATATTAAATATATATAAAAAATTTTTTTTTTTTTTTTTTCTTGACCACCATTAAAAATTATTACATTTTTTTAGTAGTTACAGGCATGCACAGAATTTTGCGGGAATACCATTAGGTAACAGACAGAAAGACAAATTAGGCTTGGGGGTCCCCCAATAGAACCAAGTTCCTGGGGGCCCCCACTTACCTGTTCCTCGCCGCAGGACTTTGTTTGGTCCACAAAAGCCCAAACTTCACCTATCACGGCAGGCATTGTAATCAAACCTTCAGGGACCGGGTTCCCAAGGATTCCACTCCCCTGGACCTGTATAGCACCCTGCACAGAAAACATCTTGGTCGTGGGTATGACCAGAGCTCTGGATCCCAGGGTCCAGCTCTCCTAAGAGAAGCATTACAGGCAAAACCTTGCTCTTCTCTGCAAGGCCCGGGTACCGACCGTTTAGCTATGAAGCTTTTTTGGTCGGATCCGGAATAGCTTACTGAGGCCCAAAAGAACCTGTACGCAAGCTCAGTGAAAAACACATGTTTCTTCTTGGCCAACACCTTAGACACTGGCAAAAAACTGAGGTGCTCCCGGATGGGAGGGGCTTATATAGGGGAGGGTACTTCCGGTTTTGGAAGTTGCCAGTGCCAGCACCTGACGGTATCTATATAACCCATTAGTAATGACTATGTCGCTCTGTGTCCCGTGATGTACGAGAAAGAAAAAAAGTTACCTTAATTCTCTTCTCAGAAAACAACTTTGGAAATGATGTAATCTATTCTTTCATTTCCGAGCATGCGTGGTCTTGGTCACTCTTGGTACCAGGCTTCAAAGTGGATCTTCGCTGCATCTGAGCACCACAAACCAAAACCACCATTTCAATAACTTTTAATATTCAAAGCAAACTCTCTCATCCATCTATGTCTCCATGCTTTACTCTGTTGAGAAATCACTTTGAAAACACCCACCTAGCATTTCTGGCCGTGGCCATCTTGAGTAAGTCAATCACAGCCAGTGAGCCAATCGGGAGACAGAGGGCCAAGCCAGAGTTTTTTTAACTTCATGCCTGAAGGTTAAAAACCTTCTGTGTGCAACAGCACCCCCAGCCCCCCCGTAATACTTACCCTAACACCCTCTCAATCCAGCGATGTCTATGCGAGCCTTGCCTCCCTGGGGACTCGCACACCTGATTGGCTAACTGACTGCGATTGACAGGCAAAAGCCAATTAGGAGATGCAGCCGCCCCAGCCCCCCGTAATACCTGAGCCCCTCCCTCGATCAAGTGATGTCCACAAAATCCTTGCCTCTCTGGGGACTTGCACTTCTGATTGGCTTTTGGCTGTCAAATCACAGTTAGTGAGCCAAATCAGGAGACGGAGGGGCCAAGCCATGGCTCCATGTCTGAATGGACACACAGAGCAGTGGCTTGGCTCGGGTGCCCCCATGGCAAGCCGCTTGCTGTGGGGGCACCTGACAGGAGGGAGGAGCCAGGAGTGCCGGTATGGGACCTGAGAAGAGGAGGATCCAGGCTGCACAGTGCAGGTAAAGTATAACATGTTTGTTATTTAAAAAAACAAACAAACAATCAACCCCTTCCCAAACAGCCACCGCAGTTAAACTGCGGCAGGTTGGCTCCCCTGGGCGAACCGTCGTAGCTATACGTCGGCACGCTTTCACACCACTAGGAGGCGCGCCATAGCCGATGACCGCCAGGCACCCGCGATCGATTGCTCCACACAGAGACAGAACGGAGATCTGTAAATGTAAACAGACAGATCTCCGTGCTGTCAGGGGAGAGGAGACTGATCGGTTGTTCATACTAAGTATGAACAATGATTGGTCTCCTCATCTAGGCGGTCCCATCCCCCTACAGTTAGAATCACTCCCTAGGACACAAAGTTAACCACTTGATCGCCCCCTAGTGTTAAACCCTTCCCTGCCAGTGTAATTTATACAGTAATCAGTGAATTTTTTGCACCGATCGCTGTATAAATGTCAACAGTGTCAAAAGTGTCTGATCTGTCCCCCCACAATGTCGCAGTGATTATTAAAAAAATAAAATAAAACATGCAGCTCACCGCCATTACTAGTAAAAAAAAATAATAATAAAAATGCCATAAATATAGCCCCTATAACTTTTGCATAAACCAATCAACATAGGCTTATTTTTACCAAGAATATATATATTATATGGGCCTTAACAGGGGAAGACATTTTTTTTTTTGTTACTTTAAATAATTATACCAAAATTGTTGCTTTTTTTTTTTTTATAGCGCAACAAATAAAAACCGCAGAGGTGATCAAATACCACCGAAAGAAAGCTCTATTTGTGGGGAAAGAAGGACGACAAAGTCGCACGCCCGCACAGTTATCAGTTAAACCGACGCAGTGCCGAATCGCAAAAAATGGCCTGGTCATTAAGGGGGGGGGGGGGGCAAATCTTCTGGGGCTGAAGTGGTTAATATCGCTTGAAGACTACTGGGATGTATGCCATCATTTGCCTAGGTAAGAAACCAGGAAGTAAACTAAAGAAATGTAAATAAAAATAAATAAAGAAAAAGTTAAAGACGTAAATGTGATATACTTTCCTATCTATTTGCTAATGCTAGCAGCATGAGGATTACAATAATACCGATTGGGAGACTGAAGTTCCACTTTAAGTACAATTTAATCATTTCTACAAATCTTTAATTCTATAACCTGAGCAATGAATTACATGCCTGCACCCTCGGGACGTGCCGAGCTCCCAGCCATGGAAGTCATGTTGCAATCCTCTACGCTCACCTGTTTGAAGTCAGCCAAGTAAGTAATAAACGTTCCATCTGCTTTCCGGAACTCCAAAGCAATACAGTCTCTATCGTTATCCGCCTGCAGGCTCTCTTCTGTGACTTGCCCGTCTTCAAGGCGAACGCGAACTTTCAGCTCACTGAGGCTCGGCTGGCAGCACCACAGCATAGGAAGGAGAAGCCACAACTTTCTGGGCAGCACCAGAGGAAACATCACCGGGCAGAGAGTGCCGGGGCAGGAGGTGGAATGTAAAAACGGGGAAACCTAGAGGGAAAGAAAAAAGGAAATGAGAAATGGAAGTTCCCCCCCGGGGTGGAGAGGATTCCTGCACAGTGAAATCAGAGATAATACATACAGAGCCGGGATCAGAGCTGATAGTAAACACAGCGAGGAGGAGAAGGAGCCATACAATGCGGGCTGGAGAGGCTTTAGTGGGAGATCCCAGGAGATGAAAGACGCACACACATAAGGGTCAGCTCACTAAGCATGCTCATTATTGTGTCACATGATCACCTTCACTCCACATACCAAAATAGCACCCAGGTGTGTGATTGGTCATCATCTGCTCAGAATAGTCATGGAAGCCCTAGAAACATTTACACCTCCAGCTGACACGGGTCAGTGTATGAACAGTCATACACGGATCAATTCTATGTACGGCGAGATAAAAATACAAGATCGAAAAAAATTGTTCGATGCGACGTATACTTACCAATCCATCTACTGTCCTACGTTCAGATTCTTCTGTACAGACCAGAGTAACACAATGGGGTTGACTTACTAAAACTGGAAAGTGCAAAAATCTGGTGCAGCTGTGCGTGGTAGCCAATCAGCTTCTGACTTCAAAATAAAAAATATTATATCATCGCTTATTGGTACATTAGGAAGCTGCGTGCAATACAGTACCTTGAAAAAGTATTCATACCCCATTGGAATTTTCCACATTTTGTCATGTTACAACCATAAACTTAAATGTATTTTATTGGGATTTTAGGTGATAGACCAACACAAAGTGGCACATAATTGTGAAGTGGAAGGAAAATGATTTTCAATTATTATTTTTTTACAAATAAATATGTGAGAAGTGTGGTGTGCATTTGTATTCAGCCCCCCTGAGTCAATACTTTGTAGAACCCCCTTTCACTGCAATTACAGCTGCAAGTCTTTTGGGGTATGTCTCCTAGCTTTGCACATATAGAGAGTGAAATGTTTGCCCATTCTTTTTTGCAAAATAGCTCAAGCTCTGTCAGATTGGATGGAGAGCATCTGTGAACAGCAATTTTCTAGTCTTGCCACAGATTCTCAATTGGATTTAGGTCTGGACTTTGACTGGGCCATTCTAACACATGAATATGCTTTGATCTAGACCATTCCATTGTAGCTCTGGCTGTATGTTTAGGGCCATTGTCCTGCTGGAAGGTGAACCTCTGCCCCAGTCTTAAATCTTTTGCAGGTTTTCTTCTAAGATTGCCCTGTACTTGGCTCCATCCATCTTCCCATCAACTCTGACCAGCTTCCCTGTCCCTGTTGAAGAAAATTATTCCCACAACATGATGCTGCCACCACCATGCTTCACTGTGGGGATGATGTGTCCTGGGTGATGTGCAGGGTTAGGTTTTCCGCCACACATAGTATTTTGCTTTTAGGCCAAAAAGTTAAATTTTGGTCTCATCTGACCAGAGCACCACCTTCCACATTTGCTGTGTTCCCCACATGGCTTCTCACAAACTACAAACTGGACTTCTTATGGCTTTCTTCTTGCCACTCTTCCATAAAGGGCAGATTTGTGGAGTACAAGACTTATGCCTTGTACACACGGTCGGATTTTCCATCAGGATAAACTACAACAGATTTTTCCGACTGAATTCCGTTCAAGCTGTCTTGCATACGCACTGTCAACCAAATTACGACCGTCAAGAACGCGGTGACGTACAACACTACGACGAGCCGAGAAAAATTAAGTTCAATGCTTCCGAGCATGCATCGACGCGATTCTGAGCATGCATGTTTTTTTCTCCGTCGGAGTTCCATACAGAAGGACGGAATTTCCGATGTTCTTTTTTTCTTTTTTTTTTTTCCGTCGGAAAAAAATTTCATGTTCTCTTTCTAACTCCGTCGGAATTTCCGACGGAAAAAGTCAGACGGGGCATACACACGGTCTAAATATCAGATGAAAAAATTCCGGACTATTTTCCTTGGGAATTCCGACCGTGTGTACGCGGCATAATAGTTGTCCTATGGACAAATTCTCCCATCTGAGCTGTGGATCTCTGAAGCTCCTCCAGAGTTATCATGGGCCTCTGGGCTGCTTCTCTGATTAATGCTCTCCTTGCCCGGTCTGTCAGTTTAGGTGGACGGCCATGTCTTGGCAGGTTTGCAGTTGTGCCATACTCTTGAAAAGCGCTCCATGAGATGTTCAAAGTTTGGGATATTTTTTTTGTAACCTAACCCTGCTTTAAACTTCTCCACAACTTTATCCCTGATCTGTCTGGTGTGTTCCTTGGCATTCATGATGCTGTTTATTCACTAAGGTTCTCTAACAAACCTATGAGGGCTTCACAGAACAGCTGTATTTATACTGAGATTAAATTACACACAGGTGGACTCTATTTACTAATTAGGCAACTTCAACTAGATTTGATCTAAGGGTATCAGGCTGGATTCACACTGGTACGACAATTGCTCCGACATTGGGAGCTCATGTCGCATGACGTGTGAAAATCAATGTTTCCCTATGAGAGCCGTCTTAACTGGTCCGACACAAGTCGGTCCGACTTTGAAAATGCTCCCTGTACTACTTTGGTCCAACTTTGATTCTACTTTAGCCCATTGAATATCACTGATGTCGGATCAAAGTCGGATCGCCGTCTTGCATGATCCGACTTTGGCTCCGATGATCTTGAGGAGGAACTCCACGGCAAATTTTAAATTAAAAAAAAAAAAAAAAAACGGCATGGGTTTCCCCTCCAAGAGCATACCAGGCCCTTGGGTCTGGTATGGATTTTAAGGGGAACCCCTACACAGAAAAAACTGCGTGGGGGTCCCCCCACAACGCACCTGCGGCCCCCCCACGCCAAAGCACCCTGTCCCCATGTTGATGAGGACAATGGCCTCTTGCAGACAACCCTGGCCGTTGGATTTGGGGTCTGCTGGGGGGGGGCTTATCGGAATCTGGGAGCCCCTTTAATAAGGGGGCCCCCCACTCTATGTGAATGAGTATGGGGTACATTGTACCCCTACCCATTCACTTGGGGGGGGGGGGGGGAAGAACACACACTACACAGGTTTTTAAAGTAATTTATTAGGCAGCTCCGGGGGTCTCTTCCGACTTCTCTGCTCTCTCTTCAGTTCTTCTCCCTCTGTCTTCTGCTAGCTCTTGCCCGGTCTTCTCCGTTGTCTTTTTCCCTTCTTCCGATGTTGACGCGACACTCTCTCCAGCTGTAATGCCATGTGCGCAGCGACTTATATTGGCGTGGTCACCAGGTGATGTCATCCAGTGACCCCACACCTTATGACGTCACCGCCTGACGGTGACATCATAAGGGGTGGGGTCACGAATGACATCACCCGGTGACCACGCCAATATAAATCGTTGCGCACGCGGCATTACAGCGGGAGAGAGCATCGCGTCAACATCAGAAGAAGAGAAGAGGGAAGAAGAAGACAACGGAGAAGACTGGGCAAGAGCTAGCAAAAGAGCAGAAGATAGCGGAGGAGACCCGGCAGAAGAACCGAAGAGAGAGCGGAGGAGTCGGAAGAGACCCCCGGAGCTGCCTAATAAAATTACTTTAAAAACCTGTGTAGTGTATTTTTTTATTGACACTTTTTTCCCCAGGTGAATGGGTAGGGGTACAATGTACCCCATACTCATTCACATAGGGTGGGGGGCCGGGATCTGGGGGCCCCCTTATTATCCCAGATTCCGATAACCACCGGCCAGGGTTGTCGGGAAGAGGCCCTTGTCCTCAACATGGGGGAGAAGATGCTTTGGGGTGGGGGCGAAGGACCCCCCCTGCCCCAAAGCACCCACCCCCCATGTTGAGGGCATGTGGCCTGGTATGGTTCAGGAGGGGGCGCTCGCTCGTCCCCACCCCCTTTCCTGACCTGCCGGGCTGCATGCTCGGATAAGGCTCTGGTATGACCTTTGGGGGGAACCCCCACAGTTTTTTCGGCGTAGGGGGGGGTTCTCCTTAATCCATACCAGACCCAAGGGCCTGGTGTGCTCTTAGAGGGGGACCCCGTGCCTGGTATTGTCGGGGATCAAAGTCGGATCCCTGTTCATTGAAGTTGGACGCATGTCTGACTTCAAGTCGCAGGGCAAAGTCGGATCCAAAGTAGTACGACTGTCATGTTGTTCCAGTGTGAACCCAGCCTCAGAGTAAAGGGGGGCTGAATACAAATGCACGCCACACTTTTCAGAAATTTATTTGTAAAAAATCTGGAAAACCATTTATCATTTTCCTTCTACTTCACAATTATGTGCCACTTTGTGTTGGTCTATCACATAAAATCCCAATAAAATAAATTTACATTTGCGGTTGTAACGTGACAAAATGTGGAACATTTTAAGGGGTATGAAAACTTTTTCAAAGCACTGTAGGTGCAGATATACAGAAAAAACACCCTCAAAACAAGCAATATAGAAATTGCAGCACAATACATGTAATAAACAAAGAAATAAAATAAAGTCAAATATATGTTGTATGATTAATAAACTAAAAATAAATAAAAAAAATACCAAGTCCAAGTAAAGCTGCACGATTCTGGCTAAAATTAAAATCACAATTTTTTTGCTTAGTAGATAGATCACAATTCTCTCACGATTCTCGCAGGGTAACATCTTTCACATTAAACAAAAAAAAAAAATTGGGCTAACTTTACTGTTTCGTTTTTTTTTTTTTCCTTCATTCATTGAAGTGTATTTTTTCCCCAAAAAAATTGTGTTTGAAAGATTGCTGGGCAAATACAGTGTGACATAAAATATTGCAGCAATTGCCATTTTATTCCCTAGGGTCTCTGCTAAAATATATATAATGTTTGGGGGTTCCAAGTAATTTTCTAGCAAAAAATATTGATTTTAACTTAAGAAACAAGTGTCAGAAAAAGATTTAGACTTTAAGTGGTTAAACTTCCTGCATTTACACACAGAAGTTTGATCTAAGAAGGAAGCATTAGTTACAATGTTTGATGTTGTTAAAAACTTGGCGGACTGCCCGATTTCTTCTTCCCTTTGATCTAAGAAGGAAGCATTAGTTACAATGTTTCCTGTTAAAAACTTGGCATATTTTCTTTTGACAGCTGATAAATCTCTCTTAATTAACGATTAATTGTGCAGCTCTTAGTCCAAGTATCTAGTAAAAAAAGCAATGAAAAGATCAGAAAGAATCTTCAAAAACCATCCTTAACCATGTGTCACCTCCGCCAACAGCAGAAATGCGCACTCACTGCAAATGATTGCTGTCTAATACTAGAACAGCAAACAAGAGAGAGAGTCTCTCTCTCTCTCTCTCTCTCTCTCTCACAGCCGTCTAAGATTTTAGATTGAGAGAATAAAATGGTGGTCGTTGCAATTTTTTATGTCACTTTATTTGCGCAGCGATTTTTCAAACACAATTTTGGCCGGGCACACCCATAGCATACACGCCACAGGACTTTTCTGCAAACTTTCCCTAAACTTCTTCCAACATCGCGTGGTTTTTCTGCTCTTTACCACCACCCTTTGGTCAACTTCTGCTATTGTTGGTTGATTTTAACATTGTTTTGTCCATCGGACAAAAGTCCGATGGTTTTCTGTACACACTGTCAGGCTTTGCTTCATCAGACTTTTGTTGGCCAAAAGTTTGTCTGTTTGCAGACCGAACTTTTGTCCGATGAAAACCAAAAAAATGGATGGAGCGTACACACGGTCGGATTGTTGGTCCAACTTGCTCAAAATGAAGTTTGTTGGGCAAAAGTCCGACCGTGTGTACGGGGCTTTACAGAGGAGGTCTAGCGCTAGAATTATTGCTCCTGCAATAACGTTTGCGGCGATACCTCACATGTGCTGCAAACACTGTTTACATATGCATTCGCTTCTGTGTGCCAGCACAAGGGCGCTTTACTTTTTTATTATATTTTTACACTGTCCCTTTAATTTTTATTTTTTATCACTTTCGTCCCTATAACAAGAAATGGAAGTATCCCTTGTGATAGAAATAAGGCATGACAGGTCCTCTTTATGGAGAGATCTGGGAGAACCAAGATATCTCCTCTACCCTGGAAAGCATGAGAACAAACGGGAAAGAAAAAAAAAAAAAAACACACACACACACCAAAACCTTGATTTCTGCTTTCCAGGAAAATCATGGACGTCATGATCATAGAGATGACCAGAGACCATCCGGTCTATGCCCAGCTCTGTGGTAACCCTGTGCCGCCGCCAAATCAGATCCCTGGCTCTCTGACTACACAGGAGAGCCCAGAATGGTGTCGATGAATGGCCTGTAAAAACAATCCAGCAGCTAATTGCAAACCGTTTTTGGGGTGTCGTCAACTTAACATTGACACCCGCAGCGGTTCACATGAACATAATGTGATTGCAATGCGGCACGGAAAATTAATTCTGCACCGCATTAGTGTGAAGGGAAATGGGACTAAAGGATAGGTTCACCTCTAGTAACATGTTAAACCCATATTTAGAGTTTAACATGCTACCAAATCATCTGCCACCACCCCAACCGATCCCCCATTGTGACAGCAATCAGGGAAATCTACTCCCCACATCCGCTGTCATAATTCAAAAACAGCATGGCCATGCAGGCCTCTGCCCATATGACCTTGTAATTTATTCACAGGGCTCTCTGAATGAATGAACTACAACTACCATCAGCCATTGCAGCTAACAGCTTGTAGTTCTCAATGAACTATGAGGGCGCTGGTGAGCACTCTGGTAGTTCATTGATCTTCCTGCAACTCAGAAACTGCCCGCCCAAATCGGAGGTCCAGCCAGACACCTCTACTGACAGTCTGCAGGAGCCTGGCATTGCAATTCTTTTGTACGAGAATAAAAATAAAAATAATTAAAATGTGCATTTTTTTTCTTTTTAAAAAAAAAGTTAAACTAATACTTTATTATAGGTTTAAAGTGTTTGTAAAGGAAATATATTTTTTTTAAATAACAAACATGTTATACTTACAGTACCTGTTCTGTTCAAAACCATTACATAGAGCAGCCCCGAACCTCCTTTTTGGGTCCCCCATTGGCGGTCCTGGCTCCTCCCCCCTGCAGCACGTTACCAATAGTAAGTTTTTTGCTATGGCGGCACTCTAGCCGGCTCACTACCGAGCCACACACTGTGTGTCCATTCACAAACAGAGTGCGGCTCGCCCCCCACCCTGCTCTCTCCTCATTGGCTCACAGGCTATGACTGACAACAGCAGGATCCAATGAGGAAAAAGAGACCCAGGAGAGCCGCTGCTCCCGTGCAAATGGCTGGATCGAGATGGGGCAAGTATAAGGAAGAGCTGGGGGGAAGGAGCCGCACACAGAAGTTTTTTTTTTACATTGGTGCATAGAATGCATTAAGATAAAGAACCCTGAGCCTTTAGAAGCATGTTAGGCTTCATTCAAATTAGCGAATCTCCAAAGACTTGAGCGCAACTTTTGGTGCGACTTTTAACTCCCTGGACCAAAGTCGAATAAAAAGTTGCACTATAGTAGTACAGGCGCCGTTTTTAAGTTGCACCGATCTGAACAGATGCCATTGCAAACGATGGGCTATGACTTGTCATGTCCAAAGTGGCACGTGTGTGAATGGGCCCTTAAAGATAAATTCCAGGAATAAATAAATTGGTAAAGTCCAGTCTAGGTCACTGTCACCTAGAAGAGAAAGATGGAAGTACAGGGACAGCATACAAGGTATTTACAGAAGAGCTCCAGGTATGAATTTGATTGCATAGTTCCAGTGTGGACCAAAGTAAGTATATATTCCATACCTGGGAGATCCCTGTGGAAGCGGAGAATCTCTGCAGTAGTCACCGCTACTACAGTGACCACCTCGGTCTTCTGAGTCCCATAACCACTGGGGGGCGCTAGCTTGGCACGGGCACTCAACAGAGGATCTAGAAATCAGTGACCAGCACTGGAGCAGCCGTGATCAGCGGGACTTCCGCCTCCCACCAGGAGCCACAGCTAGAGAGCATCCAACCAATGTACAGATGTCATATAACCCACATCTGGAATACAGCTTCACCATAGACAACACAAAAGAGAGGGGGGGGGGGTCATCTGTATCAGAGGGTGATCATTAGTATCAGAGACTACATGGAGGGTGATCATTAGTATCAGAGACTACATGGAGGGTGATCATTAGTATCAGGGACTACATGGAGGGTGATCATTAGTATCAGAGGCTACATGGAGGGTGATCATTAGTATCAGAGACTACATGGAGGGTGATCATTAGTATCAGAGGCTACATGGAGGGTGATCATTAGTATCAGAGACTACATGGAGGGTGATCATTAGTATCAGAGACTACATGGAGGGTGATCATTAGTATCAGGGACTACATGGAGGGTGATCATTAGTATCAGGGACTACATGGAGGGTGATCATTAGTATCAGAGACTACATGGATGGTGATCATTAGTATCAGGGACTACATGGAGGGTGATCATTAGTATCAGAGGCTACATGGAGGGTGATCATTAGTATCAGGGACTACATGGAGGGTGATCATTAGTATCAGGGACTACATGGAGGGTGATCATTAGTATCAGAGACTACATGGATGGTGATCATTAGTATCAGGGACTACATGGAGGGTGATCATTAGTATCAGAGGCTACATGGATGGTGATCATTAGTATCAGGGACTACATGGAGGGTGATCATTAGTATCAGAGGCTACATGGAGGGTGATCATTAGTATCAGGGACTACATGGAGGGTGATCATTAGTATCAGAGGCTACATGGAGGGTGATCATTAGTATCAGAGGCTACATGGAGGGTGATCATTAGTATCAGAGGCTACATGGAGGGTGATCATTAGTATCAGGGACTACATGGAGGGTGATCATTAGTATCAGAGACTACATGGATGGTGATCATTAGTATCAGGGACTACATGGAGGGTGATCATTAGTATCAGAGGCTACATGGATGGTGATCATTAGTATCAGGGACTACATGGAGGGTGATCATTAGTATCAGAGGCTACATGGAGGGTGATCATTAGTATCAGGGACTACATGGAGGGTGATCATTAGTATCAGAGGCTACATGGAGGGTGATCATTAGTATCAGAGGCTACATGGAGGGTGATCATTAGTATCAGAGGCTACATGGAGGGTGATCATTAGTATCAGAGACTACATGGAGGGTGATCATTAGTATCAGAGACTACATGGAGGGTGATCATTAGTATCAGAGACTACATGGAGGGTGATCATTAGTATCAGAGGCTACATGGAGGGTGATCATTAGTATCAGGGACTACATGGAGGGTGATCATTAGTATCAGAGACTACATGGAGGGTGATCATTAGTATCAGAGACTACATGGAGGGTGATCATTAGTATCAGAGACTACATGGAGGGTGATCATTAGTATCAGAGGCTACATGGAGGGTGATCATTAGTATCAGAGGCTACATGGAGGGTGATCATTAGTATCAGAGGCTACATGGAGGGTGATGATTGATAGAGGGAATAGATGGAGGGTGAAGAGAGAAGTAAATAGAGGAGATGAGAAGTGAGTAGGGATGGATGGATGGGATGTGTAGATCTGGGAGTATTAGAAGTGAGGTGTGATGGATGGGGGGGGGGGGGGGGAGGACGGTGAACTCACTCCGGGACTCTCCGCTGCTCTCCGGCCACCATCCGCTCCTCTCTCCCCGCTCTCTCCTCTCTCTCTCCGGGCCGGACTCGGGATGTTCTCCCCCAGGCGGTGGCTCTGGGAGCCGTCACTTCCTCCAGGACCTGCCCCTTGACTTAAAGGGCCAGAGCCGGCTCGGGGGGTAGACAGCGTGTCACAGAGGAGGATGAGGAGCACGTGACCCCATACACATTGTATCCACACTGTGTGATCCCCCAGAGTTATCCTCCATCATCCTCCTTGTCATAGGAACACCTTCCACCCACATAGAGAGAGAGAAGTGTTCTGTCACTCCACATAATACCAAACACCCCCCATCTGATCATATTCTACCTGTACTGTCTCCCTTTATATATCCTTTATAATAATAATATCCCCCCCATCTGATCATATTCTACCTGTACTGTCTCCCTTTATATATCCTTTATAATAATAATATCCCCCCCATCTGATCATATTCTACCTGTACTGTCTCCCTTTATATATAATTTATAATAATAATACCCCCCCCCCATCTGATCATATTCTACCTGTACTGTCTCCCTTTATATATCCTTTATAATAATAATACCCCCCCCCCCCCCATCTGATCATATTCTACCTGTACTGTCTCCCTTTATATATCCTTTATAATAATAATATCCCCCCCATCTGATCATATTCTACCTGTACTGTCTCCCTTTATATATCCTTTATAATAATAATAATACCCCCCCCCCCATCTGATCATATTCTACCTGTACTGTCTCCCTTTATATATCCTTTATAATAATAATACCCCCCCCCCATCTGATCATATTCTACCTGTACTGTCTCCCTTTATATATCCTTTATAATAATAATACCCCCCCCCCATCTGATCATATTCTACCTGTACTGTCTCCCTTTATATATAATTTATAATAATAATACCCCCCCCCCCATCTGATCATATTCTACCTGTACTGTCTCCCTTTATATATCCTTTATAATAATAATACCCCCCCCCCCCATCTGATCATATTGTACCTGTACTGTCTCCCTTTATATATTCTTTATAATAATAATAATACCCCCCCCCCCATCTGATCATATTCTACCTGTACTGTCTCTCTTTATATATCCTTTATAATAATAATACCCCCCCCCCCATCTGATCATATTCTACCTGTACTGTCTCTCTTTATATATCCTTTATAATAATAATACCCCCCCCCATCTGATCATATTCTACCTGTACTGTCTCCCTTTATATATCCTTTATAATAATAATACCCCCCCCCATCTGATCATATTCTACCTGTACTGTCTCCCTTTATATATAATTTATAATAATAATACCCCCCCATCTGATCATATTCTACCTGTACTGTCTCCCTTTATATATCCTTTATAATAATAATAATACCCCCCCCCCCCCCATCTGATCATATTCTACCTGTACTGTCTCCCTTTATATATCCTTTATAATAATAATAATACCCCCCCCCCCCATCTGATCATATTCTACCTGTACTGTCTCCCTTTATATATTCTTTATAATAATAATATCCCCCCCTCCCCCTGTGGGTGATGAATGGGGATATAGTAATAGAAATGTGGCCCCTCACACTCCAGGCCGTAGTCACACTGAGGTGTTCTGGAATCGTATGTCTCAGAAACGCACTAGAAATGCGGCAAAACCTTCCATTGTCATTATTTTCAGTGGCCCCCCAAGCACAGATAACAGTCCCACATTTTGTGAGGAAAAAAAAGCAACAGAACACAAAACGCGCTCCCCTCTGTGCCCAAAAAAATGGTACTTGTGCTGCTTTGCTGCGTTTGTCCCACTAAGGCTCCAATCACATTTGGGATCTCTGGCCGTTTTTTCAAATCGCACTGCAACCACGACACGCAAAGCTTATTGCCCAAAAAGGTGCATAAGGCGCATAATCGTGCATTGTGGTTTGCCGTGATTGCAGCACGATTTATCGCATGATAATCACGGCAAACCACGCCATGTTTATGTGCCCTTGAAAATGAATGGCACCAAAAACTGTGATTGCAGTGATTCTGCCCAAGATTCCAAAATGTGAATGGAGCCTCATGCCGTGTACACACAAACGGAATTTCCGACAAAAAAAGTCAGATGTGAGCTTTTTGTCAGGAATTCCGACCGTGTGTATGCTCCATCGGACTTTTGCTGTTGGAATTTCCGGCAAGAAAAGATTGAGAGCAGGTTCTCTATTTTTCCGACGGAAAAAATTCCTATCGAAAATTCAGATCATCTGTAGCAATTCCGACGCGCAAAATTCCTATGCATGCCCGGAAACAATCCGACGCATGCTCGGAAGCATTGAACTTAATTTTCTCGGCTTGTCATAGTGTTGTACGTCACCGCATTCTTGACGGTCGAAATTTCAGAGAGCTTTTGTGTGACCGTGTGTATGCAAGCCAAGCTTTAGCAGAATTCTTTCGGAAAAAACATCTAAGGTTTTTTTAACGGAAATTCCGATCGTGTGCACGCGGCATTAGGGAAGCTAATTCAAGTGAATAGGCTTTCCAATGCTTCCCAAAAACACACACATAAACAGCTACACATCACAGGGGCCTTAACCACTTGCCAACCATGCTATAGTGAAATGACGGCTACAATAGACACCCTCCTCATCAGTGCCCATCAGTGCAGCCTATCAGTGCCCATCAGTGCAGCCTATCAGTGCCCATCAGTGAAGGAGAAAAATTACCTGTTTGCAAAATTTTATAACAGAAATTAAGAAAAAAAAAAATTCCAAAAACATTGGTCTTTTTTGTTTATTTAGCAAATATAAAAAAAAAAAAACAGTGGTGCTCACCACTTCAATACCAGGCACTTACGCACCTTCCTGCCCAAGCCAATTTTCAGCTTTCAGCGCTGTCACAATTTGAATGACAATTACGCGGTCATGCTACATTGTACCCATTACCCAAAAATTTTTTTTATCATTTTGTTCCCACTAATAGACCTTTCTTTTGGTGGTATTTGATCACCTCTGCGATTTAATTTTTTTGCGCAACAAATAAAAAAAGACAGAATAGATACATTTTTTGTAAATAAGTACGTTTTCTTCTTCAATGACGGGCACTGATATGGCTGCACTGATGGGCACTGATAAAGCGGCACTGATGAGGTGGCACTGATGGGCACTGATGATGGTCACTGATAGGCGATGGGCACTGGTATGTGGCACTGATGAGCACTCATAGGCGTAACTAATGGGCACTCATAGGCGGCACTGATGGGTACTTATGGGTGGCACTGATGGGCACTTATGGGTGGCAATGATAGGTGGCACATATGGGCACTGGTAGGTGGGCACTGAGAGGTGGCACTGATGGACACTGATGGGTGGCACTGATGATACTGATGGGTGGCATTGCTGGGCATCACTTTTTTTATCTTGTCCATAATTATGCCAGTCAGTGCCCCTGTCAGGAGAGCCGCCGATCGGCTCTCCTCTACTCGCGGCTGTCAGACGCGAGTGAGGAAAAGCCAATCAACGATTCTTCCTGTTTACATCGTGATCAGCCGCGATTGGACACGGCTGATCACGTGATAAAGAGCCTCTGTTGCGGTGTGTCAGACTGACTTTGCGCAAATGTTAGCTCTTAGTCATTAGCTGGTACTTACCTGGGACGTGTACTCCAGGGTGTACCCTATTGCCCACCAGTCAAAGAGTAAGATCTTCAGCCACTTTCAATACACATATATATATATATATATGCTGTGGCTTTGAAGTGGTTTACTGGGGTTATGGCTGAAGCTATCAGCCGGAAATTCTGTTTCTCATAAAAGTAATCAGAGTGGCTGATTAGCCGCTGGACGGCTTTTAGAAGCAGAGGGAGGGGTCACACCCCTCCTGCCCCCCCCCGTTCTTACCGGCAAGCCCAGAAAAACTATCCAACGGTTTGCGGGACTGGCCAGATCATCTCAGATCACCTCTATGATCAAGGAAGACCGGAGCAACGCCATGACGTCACTTCCGGTCTAGGGTGAAAGTAAACTTTTTTTTTTTTTAAAGCAAAGGATCAAAATTTTGCTTTCGAAAGGTAGAGGAGAGATTTAGGGCCTTATAGACCCCAGATCTCCTAAAAAAGAGGACCTGGCATCCCTTATTTCTATTAGAAGCGATGTTTACATACTTTGTACTGTAAGGCCCCTTTCACACGGGATGGATCAGTAATGATACGCCCCATGAACCTCCGCTTGCTCAGCGGGGATCGCTCCGTTGATCCCCGCTGAGCCAGCGGATAACAGGGCGGTATCCGCACACTGTGCAGGGACCGCCCTGTCAGATCTCCGCTCTCCCCTATGGGGGGATCGGATGAACACGGACCGTCTGTCCGTGTTCATCCGATCCGCTCCGCAGACGGATAGAAAAATAGGAATCCGCTATCCCATAGGGATACATGTATGTCCGTTTTTCATCCAAAAACGGATGGATGAAAAACGGACATACGGTCCGCCCGTGTGAAAGGGGCCTAATAGGAATAAAAGTGCTAGAAAGAATTACAGGGACAGTGTTAAAAAAGAAATACATCTTTTTTTTTAAGCGCCCCCATCCCTCCACACTCATGTGCAAAAGCGAGCGTAGACATAGAAAAGTGCAAGCAGAAAAAGACTGAGTTGTCCATTAAGTCCGCCCTTTGTATTTATTTATTTATTTATTTATATATATTTTGTTTTTGTTTTTGTTTCCTTAACCTTGTTGTCTGACTATAGATCTATGTTAATCCCAAGCATCTTTGAAGCCATTTACTGTTGACTGTCTCACTACCGCAGTTGGTCGTTTATTCCAATCATCAACTTCCTTTCAGTAAAACAATACTTTCTAAGATTCATTTTGAACTTTCCTCCAGTTAGTTTGAGGTCATGTCCTTGTGTTCTTAAATTTTGGTTTCATATTAAAGAGATTGCCTTCCTGAACCTTATTCACCCTCTTGATGTATGTTTCAATCATGTTTCCCATTTCCTTTCTTTCCTCCAGACTGTACATATTAAAGTGGAAGTAAACCCTCCTATTGTTTTCAGCTAAGGAAGCTGACATCTTGGCCTCTGTTTAAACTTCAACTGCCACGGTGCTGCACATGTGATCTGTTATGACACCAGCCATTGGATGGTTTGACAGTTTGCTTGAGAGCACAACCAATGGGACAGTTAGCATTTCCAGCATGCCGGGAATGTAACAGTTTTTTTTAACTGTTACATTGATGGGTTTACTTCCGCTTTAAGAACCTGAAGTCGCTCTCAATATGTTTTATCCCCCAGACCTTTCACCATTTTTGTTACTTGTCTCTGGACTTGTTCTATTTTATCAATATCTTTGTGTAAGTGAGGTCTCCAGAACTGGTCACCGTATTCTATATGAGGTCTCACTAAAGATCCATATAGGGGAATCAGGACCTCCTTCCTCCTGCTGGTGACGCCTCTAGTGATGCGTCCTAGAATTCTATTCACTTTTCCCACTTCCTGGTCACGCGGTTTGCTCCTTTTTGCAATCATCTGAAATAAGCACCCCCAAATCTTTTTCTTCTGTAGTGCTGGCTAACACTGTACCCCCCAATGTTGTACTTTCTCAGGGGATTGTTTTTCCCTAGGTGCATTATTTTACATTTAGAAACATTGAACTGCAGTTTCCACTGATTTAATCAATCTTCCAGCAATGCCAAATCCTGTTCCATGTTACAAACACCTCCAGGGATATCAACCCTATTACACACCTTTGTATCATCAACAATAAGACATACCTTGCCCAACAAACCTTTAGTTTTATCACTTAGCCCAGGTTTACACTGGTGCGTTTTGACATGTCAAATCGCATGTCAAAACGGCGGTATTTGCCGAAAATTGCCGGTGTTCTGCCGACCTGGTTCCGCCTATCGATATGGTTCCGAGCTCGACTGCGCAGGCGCAATCCGAGGCGACGGAATTCTCAGAGCGTGAACAGCTGTTCGGCTCCCGATGCTAGGGGAACCAGCTCAACAAGAAAGCGGCGGGGGCAGAGACTAGGACACGCCGCTCTATAGGGCAGCATGAAACAAGTTGATGGCCGGGTGACACGCCGCTCTGTACAGCAAGGGGCGGATGAGTGAGTGTGCGCTCCCTGCAATGTTAGACGGCAATTATATGTACAACACTCGCCCTATAGAGCGGCGTTTCACAGTGTCCGCCCCTTGCGGCCGCTCATGAACATTTTAAAAATACAGAGCGGCGTGTCACCCGGCCATCAACTTGTTTAATGCCGCCCTAGAAAGCGGCGTGTCCCAGTCTCCACCCCTGCCGCTTTCTGCGCGGCGTGTATCCTCGGGAGCGAGCGCGTCTACAGCTGACGAACAACTGTAGATGTTCGTAGATTTCCGTGTGTTCCGAATGCGCATGCACAGTCGAGCTCGGAACCATATCGATAGGGGAACTAGGTCGACAAGACACCGGCAATGGCACCGTCCTTATCGGTGCGACGCCGCATCTGCGGCACTGCACCGATTTCAAAAAGTAGTTTCTGTACTACTTTTTGCGATTTCGGCTGCGATTTACATTGACATCTGTGTCAGATGTCTTTGTAATCGCGGCTGAAATCAGGACTGACAGGCAGGAGTGAAATTGTGCGAGTTCAGCTGAACTCGCACGGCTTCACTCCCGCAGCCCAGTGTGAACCTGGGCTTACATAGAGATTAAATAGAACAGAACCCTGTGCAGAGCCTTGTGGTACACCACTAGTCACTGGTCTCTGTTCTGAATGAACCCCATTTACTACCACACTCTGGTATCTATCCTTTAGCCAACTGCATATCCACTGAACCAACCAAGGGTTAAGTCCTAGCTTGTACAACTTTTGTTTTAGATCATTATGTGGACTGTATCAAATGCCTTGCTGAAATCAAGATATGCTATATCCACAGCACCACCCTGGTCCACAACATTGGTAATATAGTAATTTTTTTTTATCAGATTAGTCTGACATGATCTGCCCTCAGTAAAGCCATGCTGCTTTGGGTCCATCAAGCTGTGTATTTTTAGGTAATCAATGATCCTTCTTTTCAGGTGTGATTCCGCTAACTTGACTACAACTGATGTTAAACTAGCTGGCCTGTGATTGCCAGCTTCTACCTTGCTGCCCTTCTTGTGGACAGGTACAATATTAGCTGTGGGATTTTTAAAGTGTCTGCATGAATTGTCCATTGTCTGCAGGTGTCAGGCCCCTCCCCATCCACCCTCTCACAGGTCTGTGGCGCAAAATGGCATCGTTCGCGTGGTCCCCTCGGCGGACAAGCCTACAGCTGCCAAGCACTTCCCCAACATTAACTATTGACGACTCACAAAAAGTCTTTGCATGTCCATCTGCAGGTGCTTCACCTCCTCTCCGGGTCCAATAACGTGGCCCCCTGCAAGCTCGGTGGACTACGCGCCCACCCAGAGGACGCGGGGGGGGGGGGCGTGTGGCGGCGATGGGATCACTGGACAACTACAATCCTGCAATGCTGGTTTGTGCGATACAGCCTCATGTCTTCATCCACCCATTGATAATTATACCTCTATGTGTATGGAGATACAATTTTTCTCAATTCGAAATGCTATACCTACATTTTTTATACTGTCCAATGTCTTTAAATAGATATTTTGATATTTTCCTAGAATATAAATCCCCCTGAAGAGACTGGAAATCGCAAGGGTCGAAATGCATCTGGGTTTTTCATGTGGATACATATGTTATAAATATAATTGGCAAACCATGCTTGTACCTAGGGTGTTCTTTGCTATGAGTGATGTTCCATGTCTGTTTTTGTGTCACACCACATATATGGATGATTCATTATTGTTTATTTGAAAAAATTATTATTGTCTGAAAAATAAACAATTTTTTATATCAACTATTTCTATACAAATTCTCTGCTGCTAAAAACCCCTGGGGAAACTTCCTGTTCTTCGTATGCTTTTGGGTTATGCAGCTTTGGGGGCTCCCCTATTGTGTTTTCCTTTCAATATTAGCTGTCTGCCAGTCATGGGGGACTTCTGTTTGAAGAGATTGATTAAAAAGATCTGTTAATGGTCCAAAAACTATTCCTCAAAGTTCTCTTAGAACTCTGGGATGAATACCATCAGGACCCATTGCTTTATTAAGCTTTAACCGAGCCAGTTTCTGTGCTACCTCTGTCTGCAGAAATCCTAAAAATGAACCGTGATTACTAGAACCAATATGATTCCCCAACTTGTTAGTGTTAGTGCAATTTATTTCTGGGAAGACTGAACAGAAGTAATTGTTTAAATGGTTTGCTACATCCAATGATCCAGGTCTCCCTCAACATAAGTGTTGTGCCCAGTTTTCATTTTAGTGATCCCATTGTATTTTTCCTTCTATCACTAATGTACCTATGTAGTGCCCACTACCTTTTTGGTATGTGTAGAAATAATGTTTATTTGTTTTAAACTGTCAGTGCAGGTAAATTTAGCCAGGCCTGTGCATTAAGCTAGGCCTGGTTGTTTTGATCTGGGAGTGTCAGAGTAGCAGTGGGTGTGGCCAGACTCTGGAACTCCTCCCCTGCTTTCAGGAGAATGTTCCGGAAGGGGGCGGAGTTGGAGGCTCTGAGTGACAGGCAGCTTGTGTGGCAGCTCTGACCAATCCCCAACTAGGGTTGGCAGGGGGCGGGCCTGCTACATAAGCTGAGGTAACATGCCACTGGGGAGGAGTCGCGAGAGGAAAGAAGATGGGACAGTAGTGTCTGTGTGAAGGCCCCAGGCCTGAGGAGAAAGTCCTGATGGAGGACCACTTTTCTTTAACACCGCAGAGGAGGAATTCATTATTAAGAGAAAGGAACCTGGAACTGTTACTCCTGGACTGTGCGGTTGAGCCACATGTCTTCCATGGAACGGGGACCATGGAAAAGGTCAGTGGGTACATCACAGCAAGTGATAGGACTGGAGGAGTCTGTTAAAGGAGCTTGTGAATATCTGCTGTTGCCCCTAGAAACTGAACGCCACAAGGGGGTGTCTTAGACAGGATGTTGCACGGTCAGTTCTACACAGCAGGATGTTACAAGGAGAGACTTTAACCTAATCTAAACTCAATATGGAAGGCTGTGGCTGGGGAACTCAACTTCCATATCACTGGACTACTTGGGCCTAGTAGTCCGTCAGTTACCATTTGCAGTAAAGGGACTGTGGGGTCCGAGGGGGGGGGGGGGGTGTGTGTGAGGATACGCTCCGGACGCAGGGCCAGCATTTGGATAACTGTCATTACCTCAAAAAGTCATTCATATTGACTTTTCCACAAGAAATCCAAAAGGGGTTTTACTCAGAAATCCTTGAAGTAATATTCTGCAGGAATCAGTACAGCATACAAGAGAGCAATAGTCTGCAGTGACGCAGCTCACTAAACTACAATCTTTGTTGTGCCTTAGCCTCAGAATCTAATCTACTAAGTACTAATCTATGGGCATCCCATGTCATTCCTATTCCTAACCTTCTCTGCTCTACCTAAGAAACCTTTATAATAAAAATACCACAATGTAAAGCAAGTGACTCTTTATTGTATCTTAAGAGAGAAATGGATGAATGGAGGGTCAGACAACACGGTGATGTGTGGATCTTTTGAACTTGTGCCCAGAGTACACCGCTACACCTATAAAAGGTTTTATCTCCTTTCTTAATAGACTTAAAGCCTTGTACACACGATATGATTGTTGTCAGGGGATTGTCTGTTGACAGACTGCTGTCCTAAAATCTTACAGTTTATTACGCTCTTTTTGACAGTTGTCCAACTTTCAGCCAACAAATGTTGGATGACATGCTAGTAAATTTTCGGCGGACAACGGTTTGACGTCAGATTTTCTGATGGTCAGTACACAAATCCATCACACATGTCGAAAGTACAAACACGCATGCTCGGAATCAATCCTTATCAAACACGAAATTAGCAGAAGGGGCCCAAAGGGTGGTGCTCAAGAGCTAAAATCCCTCTTAGTACATCACTACGTTCGTGTTTGTGGAACGACAATTGTGTAACGTTAGTATGAAAGACAAAATCCTGGCTCACACCCTTTTGACAAAAATCAGACGCTCGGTTGGCCAACAGTCGTACCATGTGTGTGTGTACAAGGCTTTAAAGAGGTTGTAAACATCGGGAAAAAAAAAAACCCAGCAAGACAAAGTCATAATGAGCTAATTCTGAAATACTTACCTTAGAATGATACCCAGGATAGGCGTCGGCCCTCCGAGTACAGAGCGGACATCTTTCACCGGAGTTACTTCCAGGTTCACGGCTCCGGCACTGTGATTGGCCAGACGTCGCATGCGTGCAGGAGCCGCCGGTCAGGGCACACTCCTCAAGAAACAGCACAACGGCCCGTTTCTTCCGTGCGCCGATAACGTCATATACTGAATATCTCCTAAACTGTACAAGTTTAGGAAATATTCAAGGTACCTACAGGTAAGCCTTGTTATTGGCTTACCTGTAATTAAAAGTGGTGTAACAGGGTTTACAGACACTTTAATAGAGGTATCTATTTACTCGGATAACATCTTTTTTTATATTTTACCAAATTAATTGGGTTATATAATATGTTTTTTTGCAATAAAATTCATTAAAGTGTATTTTTTCCAAAAAATTGCGCTTAAACAAACGCTGCACAAATACCATGTGAAAAAAATGGAATGATCGCCATTTTATTCTCTAGGGTCTTTGTAACAAAAACTACCAGAAAAAGCTTGGTCTTTAAAGCGGAAGTAATCTCCCATGGTTGATATCTACCTATAGGTAAGCTGGAGAGCTTTGTTTTAAGGTAAGTTTCAAATAATGTAAGGCTGTATTTAGGCCTAGGCCAACAAGGCCCAAGCCTAGGGTGGCGAAAAAGCCCCCCCCCCGACCTTCCTTCCCGAGTCTCGGCTCCCGCGGCCGTCTCCTACACAAATGCAGCTCCCGGCGGTCGGCTGGCTGCAGCGGTACTTGTAAGTAATATGGTGGTATGGCCCACCCTCCTCCATGCGGATTTTGTTCACTGCATTGTCTCCTGGGGCGGGGTCTGTTTGATGACAGGAGGAGGAGGAGAGAGAGAAGCACGAGGGGCACCCCCTGGCCAGGACAGCAGGTAAAATTGAATAAATTACTCTTACTTTTGTGTGCCAAGCAGCCAATCTGTGCTCAATATGGAAATGAATATACAGATCATGCTATTGCAATAAAGTGATCCATGCTACAAACTCATTAAAAAGTCCACCTTCAGTGAAAGTTCATGTACTGCAAACTTTGCAGCACATAAACTTTCACTGAAGGTGGACTGTTAAATGAATTTGCAGCATGGATCACTTTATTGCAATATCGTGATCTGTATATTAATGAACTTTCACTGAATGTGGTCTGTTTAATGAGATTGCATTGATTTCAGCATGTGCAAAGTGTTCCATGCATGCTGAAATCACAGCAAACTTATTTAAGAGGTTGAGGCTGCACTGATTGTCACTGATTAAGTGGAACTCTTAAGCTGCACTGATAAGGCAGCACTGATATGCTACACTGATGGGCACTGATGAGGCCGCACTGATGGCCACTGATAATCTGATAATCTGCACTGGTGAGGCTGCATTGTCAGGCACTGGTGAAGCTGTGATGATTGACAGGCTGCATTGATGGGCACCAGTGAGGCTGCTATGATGGGCACTGGTGAGGCTGCTCTGATGGGCACCGGTGAGGCTGCAATAATGGGCACCGGTGAGAATGAGGCTGCATTGATGGGCACCAGTGAGGCTGCATTATTGGGCACTGGTGAGGCTGCATTATTGGGCACTGGTGAGGCTGCATTATTGGGCACCAGGGATGAGCCGAACACCCCCCTGTTCGGTTCGCACCAGAACCTGCGAACAGACAAAATGTTCGTGTAAACTTTAGAACCCTATTAAATACAATGGACTCGAACGTTCGAAATCTAAAGTGTTAATTATAAAGGCTAATATGCAAGTTATTGTCCTAAAAAGTGTTTGGGGACCTGGGTCCTGCCCCAGGGGACATGTATCAATGCAAAAAGAAGTTTTAAAAACGGCCGTTTTTTCGGGAGCAGTGATTTTAATAATGCTTAAAATGAAAAAATAAAAGTGAAATATTCCTTTAAATTTCGTACCTGGGGGGTGTGTATGATATGCATGTGAAGTGGCGCATGTTTCCCGTGCTTAGAACTGTCCCTGCAAAAAATGTCATTTTTGAAAGAAAAAAAATGCATTTAAAACTGACTCGCGGCTATTAATGAATTGTCGGCTCCCGGCAATACATACAAAAGTCATTGAGAAAAAAAAAAAAAAAAGCGTGGGGGTTCCCCAGAATTCAATTACCAGGCCCTTCAGATCTGGCATGGATTTTAAGGGGAACTCCACCCCAAGTTTAAAAAAAAAATGGCGTGGAGTCCCCCTAAAAATCCATACCAGACCCCTTATCCGAGCACGCAACCTGGCCGGCCGCAGGGGAAAAGGGGGGGACGAGAGAGCGGCCCCCCCTCCCTCCTGAACCGTACCAAGCCACATGCCCTCAACATGGGGAGGATGTCCCCATGTTGATGGGGACAAGGGCCTCATCCCCACAACCCTTGCCCGGTGGTTGTGGGGGTCTGCGGGCGGGGGGCTTATCGGAATCTGGAAGACCCCTTTAACAAAGGGGACCCCCAGATCCCGCCCCCCCCCCTATGTGAATTGGTAACGGGTACATTGTACCCCTACCATTTCACGAAGAAAGCGTAAAAAAAATGTTTAAAAAAACACACAAACACCTTGAAAAAGTCCTTTATTTAAAAAAATAAATAAATAAACATTCCAGCGGTGAAATCCAGTGTCCCGCGGCGATCCCGATGTCCAGCGCTGTCCTTCATTGGTTGTGCCTGAGCGGACCTGATGGGGAACTCCCTCTCAGTATTTTAAATGTATAGACCCGCCCCTTCTAAAGTTCCCCATCAGGTCCGCTCAGCGGACGAGATGCGGAACATGAGAAGGGGCGGGTCTATACATGTATTACCAAAGTGAGAGCAGTTCCCCATCAGGTCCGCCCCCTCGGTATGTCAGACCCGCCTACGTCATTGGCTTGAGCGGGGAACTTCCTTCACTATGTAAATTTAAATTTACATAGTGAAGGAAGTTCCCCGCTCAAGCCAATGACGTAGGCGGGTCCGACATACCGAGGAGGCGGACCTGATGGGGAACTGCTCTCACTTTGGCAATACATGTATAGACCCGCCCCTTCTCATGTTCCGCATCTGGTCCGCTGAGCGGACCTGATGGGGAACTTTAGAAGGGGCGGGTCTATACATTTAAAATACTGAGAGGGAGTTCCCCATCAGGTCCGCTCAGGCACAACCAATGACGGACAGCGCTGGACATCGGGATCGCCGCGGGACACTGGATTTCACCGCTGGAATGTTTTTTTTTTTTTTTAAATAAAGGACTTTTTCAAGGTGTTTGTGTGTTTTTTTAAACATTTTTTTACGCTTTCTTCGTGAAATGGTAGGGGTACAATGTACCCCTTACCAATTCACATAGGGGGGGGGGCCGGGATCTGGGGGTCCTCTTTGTTAAAGGGGTCTTCCAGATTCCGATAAGCCCCCCGCCCGCAGACCCCCACAACCACCGGGCAAGGGTTGTGGGGATGAGGCCCTTGTCCCCATCAACATGGGGACATCCTCCCCATGTTGAGGGCATGTGGCCTGGTACGGTTCAGGAGGGAGGGGGGGCCGCTCTCTCGTCCCCCCCTTTTCCCCTGCGGCCGGCCAGGTTGCATGCTCGGATAAGGGGTCTGGTATGGATTTTTAGGGGGACTCCACGCCATTTTTTTTTAAATTTGGGGTGGAGTTCCCCTTAAAATCCATGCCAGATCTGAAGGGCCTGGAATGGATATTTGGGGGAACCCCACGTCAATTTTTTTTTTATTTGCGGCGGGGTTCCCCTTAATATCCATTCCAGACCTGAAGGGCCTGGTAATTGAATTCTGGGGAACCCCCACGCCTTTTTTTTTTTTTTTTATCAATGACTTCTGTATGTATTGCCGGGAGCCGACAATTCATTAATAGCCGCGAGTCAGTTTTAAATGCATTTTTTTCTTTCAAAAATGACACTTTTTGCAGGGACAGTTCTAAGCACGGGAAACATGCGCCACTTCACATGCATATCATACACACCCCCCAGGTACGAAATTTAAAGGAATATTTCACTTTTATTTTTTCATTTTAAGCATTATTAAAATCACTGCTCCCGAAAAAACGGCCGTTTTTAAAACTTCTTTTTGCATTGATACATGTCCCCTGGGGCAGGACCCAGGTCCCCAAACACTTTTTAGGACAATAACTTGCATATAAGCCTTTATAATTAGCACTTTAGATTTCTCCCATAGATTTTTCGAATTTGCCGCGAACACCCCAATTTGTTCGCTGTTCGGCGAACGGGCGAACAGGCAATGTTCGAGTCGAACATGAGTTCGACTCGAACTCGAAGCTCATCCCTATTGGGCACTGGTGAGGCTGCATTGATGGGTACTGGTGAGGCTACATTGATGGGCACCGGTGAGGCTGCATTGATGGGTACTGATGAGGCTGCATTGAAGGACAGTGATGAGGCTACACTTGGTACCCACTTTTAATGTAGAGAGCGGAAGAGGTGGAGCTCTAAGACAAAAAAGTGGAGCCTAAAAAGGAAGGGGTGTGGTTTACAGATGACAGGGCGGGTCTTAAACTGAAAGGGGTGGGTCATATTTAAATTAGGGGTGCATGAGTTTAGTCAGGCCTAGGGCAGCACAAAACCTAAATACACCACTGCATACTAGCACATTATAACTTTACCTTGCAGGTTTAAAAAATAAATAAAAAGCATGGCTGTTTACTACCGCTTTACATGGTTAAACTCTCTGTCTCTATAAGAGCCAGACTGGACAAGCACATCCCAAAGCATTGTAGCTTCCTGGCAGTGTGTAGATGCACACACATCATACTACCATGTTAAAAAAAAAAAAAAAATGTAAATCGTTGTCTGTACTCTGTTTGTGCAAATAATAATAAGATCTTCTTTTTTTCAGAAAGTAGATTAAACTACGACTTACTTCCCATGAACTGGAATAGTACAGTGGTTGTCCAAGAAGTGGTACTACTTCCTTGTAAAGTCTGTGCTTACATAGGTCATGACTTTTCACCATATGTGTCTGGTTTTTACTGCTTCAGGGAGTTTACAGCGTGTGACAGTATCAGTTCAGTATCAACAGTCTGATTTATTCACATTAGACTAAAGCCGGGTACACACTGTAACCGCGGTGTTGCACGAAAGAAAACCGACAGCTCCGGTTGGAGACACAGTACTAACAATGCGAGGTAAGTCCAGCAATCTCCCCTGCTGAGCTGTTGTGTTCTGATAGGGGGATGCCCCCCCCCCCCTGCCAGAACCCTCCGATTAGTGTTCTCTGCCATTGGAGTGCTAATCAGGAGTTGGTCGGCTGCTGGTTTTCCAACATGCACGTCCGACAGAAGCCCACCAAACTGTCGTACGGTGTTCTATCGAATAGTGCCCTCTGTCGAAAAATGCCCGCTCCGGCCTGTGCATGCGCAGTACGGAACAGCACAACAGCTGATTTTGTGATCAGTTGTTGTGATGGCGTGAAGACGCATGCGCAGATCGTAGGAGGCACTATCCGACACTCTGATGAGCGGCGAGGGAGAAATGATCTGCAAAGCGCAGACGGACAAGGCTTTTCTCTGACTCTGTCTCGCGCTTGCGGGTGGGTTCAGTGTATTGAAGGGCGGGTTTTTTAGTGTTGTTGGGCGGGTTCAGTGTTTTGCAGGGCGGGGGAATAGCATTGTCCCTCTGCGCTTTGCAGATTATTTCTCCCTCGCCGCTCATCAGAGTGTCGGATAGTGCCTCCTACACAGGCAAAACCCGCCATCCAACACACTGAAGACGCCCTGCAACACACACAAAACACAACCCATAGCAGCGGGGCATAATCTGCCAATTACGTTATCCCTGCACTGTGCATAGAGTCGGATAATGCCGAGGACAATCTGCGCATGGTCGTGCCAGCTGATCAACATATCAGCTGGAGTGACGTTGCATATTGCGCATGCGCATACCCATCAGAGGCGTTTTTCGACGGAGGGCATTTCTCAATAGAACACCGGCAAATGTCTCCTGAATTCTGCCCATGTATACATGGCTTTAAAGTAGAAGTTCACCCTAACACTAAAATCTGTAAATCTACTGCCATCCACAATCTAAAGCCTCGTACACACGGTCGGACTTCCATCTGACTTTTCCGTGGTTTTTTGTCCGAACGGAGTTGGTTGGGAACACCCATAGCATACACACGCTCTGACTTTTCTGCAAACTTTCTTAAAACTTCTTACAACATCGCGTGTTTTTTCTGCTCTTTACTGCCACCCTTTGGTCAACTTCTGCTATTGTTGGCTGATTTTAACATTAGTTGTTTTGTCCATCGGACTAAAGTCCGATGGTTATCTGTACACACGGTCGGACTTTGCTCCATCGGACTTTTGTTGGGCAAAAGTTTATCCGTTTGCAGACCCAACTGTAGCGGAGTCTTTAAATTTAGTTGGGGTACACCTGGGGGTAGTGTGACCCAGGTGTGTAATTGTGAAAGGTTCTGGACCCCTTTTTGTAATTCGTGGAGGATTGGGTGGTGTATTATTCTCCTTGGCCTGTGGGTTGCGGGGTACCTACAGGCTCAAGGTAGAATCACTGCCGCAGTGCTACCCTTTTTGTCCCTTTCCGGAGATGGTACGGCTGGGGCGGGGAACCCGCCGTGGTGTTGAAGGGAGGAGATAAAAGGGGGAGATGCCCTCGCCACGAGGTCTTCGAGGATTTTCTCTTCACGCACCCAGGCACCTTAGGCCTGGGTGCGGGCGGTTCAAGGTTCCGGCCCAGGCGCCCTAGGCCTGACTGGAATGAAGTTGGGGTCCATCCCAGGCACCTTCAGCCTGGGGTGAGGTACTATATCGTAGGCCTGGGGCCCAGTAACTTCGACTGGGTCCCGCGAGGGCGAAGTGATCCGAGGGTGCCGCCTTGCGAGGGGACCCGCATCTGAGGTGAGGAGGCCGGGGAGGTCACCCGTCTGGAGATTCCGGAGCAGCATCAACCCGGTGACGGATGGGCCTCCGGTAACTCCCTTAGAGGGACATCTTCTGAAAAAAGGAAAAAACAAGGGCGCACCAGCCTGGTGTGATATCGTTTAGGAAAATTTATTTAAAATGAAAGCAATGAAAAGGTACTCACAAAACTAGTACAAAAGTTCGCATTGTACAAACAGTGCCTTGGAAGCTGCAGCATGTGAACCCAAACCACACTTCGACCGATCAAGGAGACCGTGATGGGGTGCACGGTCACGGTCACGGTCTCCTTGATCGGTCGAAGTGTGGTTTGGGTTCACATGCTGCAGCTTCCAAGGCACTGTTTGTACAATGCGAACTTTTGTACTAGTTTTGTGAGTACCTTTTCATTGCTTTCATTTTAAATAAATTTTCCTAAACGATATCACACCAGGCTGGTGCACCCTTGTTTTTTCCTTTTTTTCATTTGCTACTAGGACACCCCTATCCACGAAGGGCAGCAAGGCCAGTGTTTTCGTTGTAGACTATTGAATGGTCGATGGTCATCTCGTGCGCAGGATTGTTTGTTGTTTTTCTACCATTTAAAATACCTTGTAGAGGGACATCTTCCCCTGATAGGGGCCGCAACGCAGCGAAGGTACTCCCATCTATGTTCTATGGAGTTGCTGGTAGAGACTCACAAGTTCTATGTTCTGTGCTAAGCAAAGTTGCTATAACCCCTGGCGAAACCACAGAGGTTTAGATTGAAATCAGGATAGTGCCTCGACCTGCTCATCCCACCGTTTGCGTTATGTTATGGGTCGCAACCAGTCGGCTGTGAAAGGACTATTTGTTGTGGAAGTATAATAAACAAGTGTTGGACCCTGCATCAGTGTATGGACTCTGGTTAATGGGAGCAAGGGAGGTTTCAGCATAGCAGGACTGAGCTTCATAACTAACACACATTGGCCCGAGGAATGTACTGATACTGGCCTTCACCTCACCCACAGCTATGGGGAGGACATGGGCCGTAGCGCATCTCACCCTGTCATGTGACATACCCATAGCAAAAGGAGATGGGGTGAGGCCGCTACACAACTTTTGTCCGATGAAATCCAAAACCAAACGAAAAAAGTTTGTCCGATGGAGTGTACACACGGTCGGATTGTTGGTCCAACTTGCTTAAAACGAAGTTTGTTAGGCAAAAGTCCGACCGTGTGTACGGGGCTTTAGACTAACCTATCTAACCCTGTAAAGAGGAAATCGCTATGCATAAATTTTCTGAAGCTGATCCGGTCCGGTCTCCAGCAGTGGAAGCTCTGCAGAGGAGACAGCCGACAGCGGCTGGGAAATACCTGGGAAGTGACGTCACCCATAGACTTACTATGGGGCTCCCATAGGGGCTCCCGTTTCGGCTGCTTCTCCTACACACTCCCACTCACTGAAGCCGCCACTGACAGTCCAGCGTGGTTCCAGACTGGAGCGGCTTTAAAAAAGGTATGTATTGCGATTTCTTCTTTACAGTCTTATGCCTCGTACACACGACCAGTTTTCCTGACATGCCAAAAACCGACGTTTTTCCCGACGTGATTCCTCTCAAGCCTGCCTTGCATACACACGTTCAGGCAAAAAAACGCTTGACCAAAGCGCAGTGACGTACGACGGCACTATAAAGGGGAAGTTCCATTCAAATGGCGCCACCCTTTGGGCTGCTTTTGCTGATCTCGTGTTATCGCGTGTTAGTAAAAGTTTGGTGAGAGACGATTCGCGCTTTTCAGTCTTCGTGCTTTTAAGATCATTTTCTGGTGTTTATTTTGTGCATGTGGGTTCGTGTCTGTCTTTCAGTGCGTGTAGTCAGGTCGTACCTGTTTTTTCAGTGCGTTCTTGTCCGCTCGTTACAGATTTTCAGGTCGTTCTTCATAGGCCTTGCTGTTCTTCAGTGCGTTCTTTTAGTTTGTTCTGACCAGCCGACCGTGTTCTAGCCATGTTGCGGGTACGTTCTCGTCATAGAGTTCGTGCTGTGTTTGGGCTTAGTGTTGGGGTTCATGCTTTAACCCAAGTCCAGTCCATGAACAGGGTGAGGAGGAGTTCATGGACGAAGAATTGGTTGCTCCAGCGGAACCAATTCTGCCACATGCCTTTGTTGCGGGAGATCCAGAAGAATAACCCTGATGACTACAGGAATTTTTCTTAGGATGACGGACCCCGTTTTTCAGCATATGTTGGCTTTGGTGTTCCCCTAAATCACGAGGCAGGACACCGTCATGCGGGAAGCCATCACTGCTGAGCAGAGGCTAGTCGCCACCTTGAGATACCTGGCGACGGGGAGAAGTCTGCAGGACCTCAAGTTCTCAACAGGCATCTCCCCCCAGGCTCTGGGGATCATTATACCAGAGACCTGTTCTGCCATCATCCAAGTCCTGCAGGAGGACTATATTAAGGTAAGTTTTCTCCTTTAACATCATTCTATGTATTTAATGCTTGCTAATGTATTGTATTTCTTTCATCATTCCCTAATTACCATGATTTTAATATGCTGTGAATGTCCCCTTTGTCCCCATGCATGCTGTAAGCTTTTAATGCTCCTTTTTTGGCCTACATGCAAATTTCCCTTCACTAACCTCTCCAGCATGCTTTCCTGGGCCCAAACACACCTAGCCTTGTCACTTTCCAATGTATTTTGTCAGCTCCATTGTAGTGCTTTACCCTAAACACCCCCTAAAATGTGTACAAATGTTTTTCTTTTCATTAAATTCAGACAGAGTTCTAGAGCTTTGATTTGTGAGGTCCCCAACTCATCTAGCCCCCCCTAAAATTATTTAAATGGGCCATCAGAGGGGGTGAGGAATCTGATAAGTGACCATTATAGTTTTGTCTTAAAATACTCCTTAAAAAAAAATGTTATCCTGATGTTGGCCAAGAATGTTTTAGTCTAATCTTCTTGCAATGCTTATGTGTAAAAGTATTAATTTTTATTTATTATTGTTTAACTCTACAGTTCCCTTCTACGCCACAGGAATGGCAGAATGTGGCATCCCAGTTTGCCCAGCGATGGAACTTTCCCAACTGCGGAGGGGCAATAGATGGGAAGCACGTCCGCATCATCCCACCACCCCATTTGGGATCCTATTACTATAATTATAAAGGGTTCCACAGTATAGTGATGATGGCGGTTGTGTCTGCAAACTATGAATTCCTGTATGTGGACGTGTGGAAAAATGGCAGGATGTCCGATGGCGGAGTCTTTTCCAAGACGGAGTTCGCCCGACGTCTACAGAGTGATGACCTTGCTTTGCCACCTGCGTCAGACAACGTGGAGGGACTACCATTCGTCTTTATTGCAGATGAGGCTTTTGCGCTAGGTCCCCATCTTATGAGGTAATTTCCCCAAAGGACCCTCACCCCTGAGAGGAGGGAATATAATTACCGGCTGGCCAGAGCCAGAAGAGTGATGGAAAATGCGTTTGGCATCATGGCCAGCCGGTTCCGCCTGTTTCTAACCTTCATCAACCTTGCAGAGTATTAACTGAACCATGCTATAATGACATGCTGTGTGCAGCACAATTATTTAAGGGTACATTCCCCAAATTATTGTCATGTACCTGGGTGTATTTGAACCGGGATTTTCCTGGTCCCAAAGCTGCAGCCTTACCTGTTGCGCTACTGAGCAGATCTAGACTTTTGGAAATGTCCTCTCAGTATTAAACATTACCTTGGACTCACCAGCCCCACCTACTGCCAGCTGTGGACAATTTTCAATCAAAGCAGCCCTTAAAAAGGAAGTGATGCTATCTCTCAGCGCCCGTTTGTGTGGAATAGCTCCCTGGGTGTTGTGACTGCTTTTTGATCCTGATTTTCGTGTTGAACTTCTGCCTGAATTCCTGACTACTCTCCAGCCTGCTGATTTTGTACTTCACTGCCAGCTCGTGTATGACCTTTGCCTGCCTGACCACTCTCTGGATTTCGATCGTGTACCATTTTGCCTGATCTGTTGCCAACCTTATCTGCCTGACTACGTTTTCGCCTGAATCCTCAGCACACAAGTTCCACTTCGGACACTACCTATCACAGGTACCTTACAATACAAACGGGCCACAATGACAGTGGACCCTGCTGAGATTGTTAAGGCGATTTCACGTCAGGGACAATTGATTGGAGCTCATGAACAGCATCTTTCTTCCCTGGACGCCAAGTTAGATGAACTTTGTACTATGCTTAAATCTTGTTTGCCTGCTTCCTCTGCAACGGTCCAGACTCTGGATCCTACTCCTGCTACGATCCAACCCACCTCTTCTGTACCACCCAAACTTCCTATGCCTGACAAATTTGGTGGTGATACTGAGGACTGCAGAGGCTTTTTAAATGTTTGCCGTTTGCATTTCCGCAACAACCCTGGGACCTTTAGCACTTCTTCTGCCAAAGTGACTTTTGTAATTTCCTTGTTAAAGGGGAAGGCCCTGGCCTGGGTCTCTCCTTATCTGGAACGCAATGATCCTGTGCTGCAAGACGCTGACAAATTTCTGGCTTCTCTCCAGACTGTATTTGACAAGCCAGATAGAGCTTCTGCAGCTGAGTGCTCACTCTTGGACATGCAACAAGGCACCAGGTCTGTGGCACAATATGCTATTGAGTTTCGTACCCTTGCTGCTGAGACTACTTGGGACTCAAGGGCATTACGTGCAGCCTTCCGAAAAGGTCTTGCAGATCGCATCAAAGACGAATTAGTCTATAAGGATTCCCCAGAAGACCTAGAGAAATTCATAGAGCTCTGTGTTCGTCTGGATGTCCGGTATCATGAAAGATGCCAAGAGAGACTTAGAACTCGCAAATTTCCTCGGCCAGTCTACCGTTTGGCCCCTAACTTCCAAGCACCACCTCAGCCAGAACCTGAAATCTCAGTTGAACCCCAGACACCTGTGGAACCCATGGATGTAAGCCGTCTCCACCTAACTGAGTCTGAGAAACAAAGGAGGCGTGCATTGGGCCTATGCCTATACTGTGGACTTAAAGGACATTTATTATCTGTCTGCCCTTCCCGTCCAGTAAAAGGCAGGGTCTAACCAGTGTTGGAGGAGCTGGCTTAGACCTTACAGGTATATCCTCCAAGACCAAGATTACCATTCCTGCAATTATCCATTTACCCTCTAAACTTGTCTCCTGTGAGGCTTTTGTGGATTCTGGAGCTGCTGGCATATTCTTGGACTACACTTTTGCAAAAAAAAATAATATCCCATTTGTTCCAAAATCTAGACCCCTGAACATTACCACCGTGAATGGACAACCCTTGGGAGATGGCATTGTAAAATTTGAGACTATGACAATCACCCTTCAGGTAGGCGTACTCCACAAAGAGGAAGTTGTCTTGTCTCTTATTGATTCTCCACTTCTGCCTGTTATCCTTGGTTACCCATGGTTACAACAACATAACCCTTCTTTTGATTGGGAAAATGGAGAACTAACCTCTTGGGGGTCGTTCTGTCATTCAAACTGTTTGTCTCAACCCAAAAGACTTCCTGCTTGTATGTTGGCTTCCGTGGCCGTCCCACCTACCTTGCCTCATGAATACCATGCGTTTGCAGACGTATTTTGCAAGCAAAAGGCAGAGGTTTTACCTCCACATCGTTCTTTTGACTGTGCAATTAAATTGATTCCTGGAGCACCTCTTCCCAAAGGAAGGACCTATCCCCTGTCTTTGCCTGAACAAACATCCATGGAGGAATACATAAAAGACAACTTGGAAAGAGGTTTTATCCGACCCTCTTCTTCTCCAGTAGGGGCAGGTTTTTTCTTTGTTGAAAAAAAAGATGGGGGTCTTCGACCATGCATAGACTATCGAGGGTTAAATCAAATCACTGTAAAAGACTCCTACCCTTTGCCTCTCATTCTTGAACTGTTTGATGTACTTAAGGGGGCTGTTATCTTCTCCAAGCTAGACCTACGAGGGGCTTATAATCTAATTCGAATTAAAGACGGGGACGAGTGGAAGACAGCATTCAACACTCGTAATGGACATTTTGAATATCTGGTTATGCCATTTGGGTTGTGTAACGCCCCTGCTGTCTTCCAACGTTTCATGAATGAAATTTTTCATGATTTCAGCAACAGTTTTGTGATCATCTACTTGGACGACATTTTAATCTTTTCCAAGACTCATCTAGAGCACATCTCGCATGTAAAGCAGGTATTGCAACGACTGAGAGAAAACCATCTTTACGCGAAGACTGAGAAATGCAGTTTCCATCAAAGCCGTATTCCTTTCCTTGGATACATTATAAGTGCTGCCGGTTTCCAAATGGACCCTCAAAAACTTTCCGCTGTCTTGCAATGGCCCCAACCGACCACTTTAAGAGGGCTCCAAAGCTTTCTAGGGTTCGCAAATTACTACAGACGCTTCATCAAAGGTTTTGCCTCCATTGCGGCCCCCCTTACTGCTATGACTAAGAAAGGTACAAATTGCAAGGTATGGTCCTCAGAAGCAGAATCGGCTTTCCAGCAATTAAAAGACATGTTCAGCAAAGCTCCAATTCTTCAGCATCCAAATCCCGATCTCCAGTACATAGTTGAGGTTGATGCCTCTGAGGTAGGAGCAGGTGCCGTGCTCTCCCAGAGACAGCCTAAGTCTGGTAGAATCCATCCAGTAGCATTTTTTTCTAGAAAGTTTTCTCCAGCGGAGATGAATTACGATGTTGGGAATTGAGAACTACTGGCCATCAAATTGGCATTGTCTGAATGGCGACATCTTCTGGAAGGGGCTCCCAAACCTTTTTCTATCCTCACTGACCATAAAAACCTACTATACCTTCAGACTGCAAGACGTTTGAACTCACGTCAGGCTCGATGGGCTCTGTTTTTCTCCCGTTTTAATTTTGTTCTTTCTTATGTTCCTGGGCATAAAAACAAGAAAGCCGATGCTCTTTCCAGACAGTTTGCTACCTCTGAAGAAGACCAACCTACCGAGCAGTATATAATCCCACCTCACAAAATTGTCGCACAGATCTCTACGGCTCTTTCCCAACAGTTACAAGAAACCCAGAATTGTGTTCCCCAAGGCTTGAAGATACCACCAGGTCGCCTGTTCGTAGCCCCTAGCCTCAGAAAACCTGTACTCCTCTGGGCACATGATGGTGTTTTATCTGGTCATCCTGGTGTCACCATCACTCTTAAGACCTTGCAGCGTCATGTCTGGTGGCCTCATATGAAAAGGGATGTTACTGACTATGTGGCCGCCTGTCCAACTTGTGCTGCTAATAAAGTACCCCGTACATTGCCTACTGGACTGCTACAACCACTTTCAGCACCTCGTCAGCCTTGGACCCATTTGACTATGGACTTCATTACAGACTTACCCAAGTCCGAGGGCATGACTGCTATATGGGTCATAGTGGATCGCTTTTCAAAAATGTCTCATTTTGTGCCGCTCCCGGGATTACCTACAGCGGAAGCACTGTCTACTCTCTTCCTTTCCCATATTGTGAGATATCATGGCATACCTACCAATGTCATCTCAGACCGCGGATCCCAGTTTGTTTCCCGATTCTGGAGAGCGTTCTGCAAGAAACTGGGAGTAACGCTTTCACTCTCTACCTCACATCACCCTCAAACAGATGGTCAAACCGAACGCATGAACCAGACCCTAGAAACCTATCTTCGACATTATGTCAATGCCTTACACTCCAACTGGTCTGAGTATTTGCCTTTAGCTGAGTTCGCCATTAATTCCCGTTGGCACAGTGCTCTTCATACCACACCATTCTACGCAGCCCTAGGCTATCACCCTCAGACTTTTCCTCTACTTCAGCCTTCTTCTGGTGTACCAGCAGCAGATCAGCGGGTTAAAAATATTCTGCTACATTGGAAAAAGATTCGCTTATTACTACGGAAGTCAGCAGGCAAGTATGCACTTTTTTCCAACAAACGAAGACGCCATATACCTCCATATGTGGTGGGGGACAGAGTTTGGCTATCAACCAAATATGTGAGACTGAAACAACCTTCTACCAAATTGGGCCCTCGATTCATTGGTCCTTACAGAATTATTGCTCGAGTCGGGCCAGTCTCCTATCGGTTGAAATTACCCTCCTCTCTCCGGATTCATCCTGTGTTCCACGTTTCCCTCCTCAAAAAAGCAATTTTCAATCGCTACTCCAGAACGCAACAGCTACCTCCTCCTGTTCTTGTTGATGGACAAAATGAGTTTGAAGTCTCCAAGATTCTTGATTCTAGAAGACAGGGTCGTGGCCTTCGGTATCTGGTTCATTGGAAGGGATATCCTGTCACAGACCGTTCCTGGGTTCCAGCCAAAGATCTGCATGCCCCTTCTCTTATTCGAGACTTCCATGCCTCCTTCCCCACTAAGCCCCCGGAGGGGTCCACTGGGGAGGGGGCCCTGTCATGTACCTGGGTGTATTTGAACCGGGATCTTCCTGGTCCCAAAGCTGCAGCCTTACCTGTTGCGCTACTGAGCAGATTTAGACTTTTGGAAATGTCCTCTCAGTATTAAACATTACCTTGGACTCACCAGCCCCACCTACTGCCAGCTGTGGACAATTTTCAATCAAAGCAGCCCTTAAAAAGGAAGTGATGCTATCTCTCAGCGCCCGTTTGTGTGGAATGGCTCCCTGGGTGTTGTGGCTGCTTTTTGATCCTGATTTTCGTGTTGAACTTCTGCCTGAATTCCTGACTACTCTCCAGCCTGCTGATTTTGTACTTCACTGCCAGCTCGTGTATGACCTTTGCCTGCCTGACCACTCTCTGGATTTCGATCGTGTACCATTTTGCCTAATCTGTTGCCAACCTAATCTGCCTGACTACGTTTTTGCCTGAATCCTCAGCACACAAGTTCCACTTCGGACACTACCTATCACAGGTACCTTACAATTATCTCTCATCTGTTGGGGCTGAGGCCGCACTACAGGACCAAAATCCATTGCCGGCCCTGGAAGCTGGCCGTACTGGCTTGGCCCCCCAAAACGCCCGTGATGTGCACCAACAATATGTGGACTATTTTATGGGTAGGGGGGCCATTGCTATGCCAGACGAATCTTGATGTGTTCTAAATTTGATTTTTTGCTTGTGTTTCTTTTATCTGTCTCCTAGGTTCTCCTAGTGCACTTGTAGTGCCATGTGTATTTTCCTTTAGTAAATACCACCATTGTCAGTGTAAACACCAAAAATAACCTTACATTTTTTTCCATAACTTTGATTTAAAAAGCCACACATTGTTGAGTAGAAAAGATTTTACTCCTTGCACATTGAAATTGTGCGTAATTTTTTTGAAATATAAAATACAACATGTAAAAAATTATTGAACAAATTTTTGGGCAAAAACGCATTATCATGCATGTTTTAAAACCTCAAACATTTTCAAATCTGGAACTTCTAAAGTTCAACATGTACAATTTTAAGGCAAGATCAGACATTCTATTGTGTTTAAAATGTTTTTATCTTGCCTTCATAAAAGATGGGGTGATGTCACCCCTAAAAAAAGCCACATTTTGAAGATGCATAAATCATGGTGTAGCAAAAAGGGGATTTCCATCCTGACAGCATGCCTCATGTCAACATGGGCTACCTGCCATCATGGGGGATCAATTGATGTGTTTTGGGGGTGTAACCCCTTCCTCTCACCTCTTTCAGTTGCGAGGAAGGGGTTGCACCCACAAAACACGTACATTGATATACCCTGATGGCAGATAGCACATGTTGACACACTGTGTGCATCTTCAAAATGTTGCTTTTATATATTTAAAATTTGAAACAACATTACAATAACATAAAACACACTTTTTGGCAAAATTAGATCCTCCCAAGAACATCGATAATGTTCTTGAGTTTGAGCTCCACCTGCTTGCTCTTTTCCTTGATATTCTGCAAGTCTCGACAGCAGACCATAATGTCCTGTATCATTCTCTGTGCACTATGACTTGTGAAAGGGGTAGGTTCTTGGTCCACAAGCAGAACATCACCTAAAATTTACAAACACGCCACGTATTATAAATATGCAGGCCTACATCTATTACCTGAATCTGTGGTGTATGACACTGACCTGTTGTGGTGTCAGTTTCCACCTCTCCTTCCTCCACTTCTCCTTCCTCCATATCCCGCGGTTGGGGGTCTCTTGGAGGTGTGGGATTCCTGGGCTCCAGTCTAGAAGCTCTTTGAAGCCCTATGAGAATGAAACAAAAGGTATACATTAGCAAAATTATATTTGAGACCAGAAAGAGGAATATGAAACATTCTTTGGAGGTGTGGTACAATTGTCTGTTTTGGCAGAGTTCCAAGCTGAACACATGATTGTATCCCTTACCAAAGCTGGAACATTTATCTACTTTGGTCAAGTTTCACACATGGAAACACCCCAAGTATCCACTTGATCACCTGTGTGGGACAACCTAAAAAGGTTGTTCTGGTGGCCCACACTAGTGCTCCTGAGTCCAGATGTGTAACCAGCTGCTGAGCATCCTCTCCCTACATTACACTGAATCCAGTTATATTATTAAAATGTAGTTAAAGCGGGATTCCACCCGCAATTTTTTATTTTTTTTTAAAGTCAGCAGCTACTAACACTTTAGCTGCTGACTTTTAATAAGGACACTTACCTGTCCTACTCACCCGCGATGTCAGGCTCGCGACGGCGATCGATCGGTGCTGGCAGGTCCCAGCTCCTCCATCCTGACTAAGACAGATTAGGGGACTTCCGCATAGCAACGGGCATTTCGGGTGAGTATAATTTATTTATTTTTTTCTATAAACTTTTTTCATATTTTTTTTTATAGGAATTTTAGTGTTAACATTTTTTCTGGGTGGATCTCCGCTTTAACAACACATCTAGACAACAATGTTCCAAAAATCTTCTACAAAAAATAGGCATATTCACATTAACCCTGTATCTGCCAAAAACATTGTATTAGTGAGCGAATGAACGATGTTTACTACGACCGATTACTGTGCCCACGAACATGAAAGTTGCCATCTTTAAATGTACAACATTAAAGAAAAGCACATGCAGCAACATGCAAGTAATAATCATAGTAACACAGAAAAATTACTTACTTTTTCCAAGAACTTTCTTTATACTCTTGTACTGGTCCGGCTCCCTCAGCTTGAGGCCAGACCACCGTTTCATGAGCTGCTCTTTTGATCTGCGCACCCCGAATTTATGGTTAAGAGTTTTCACCACTTTTCCCATAATTTTGGCCTTGCGAAGATTTGGTGTTTTGTACGGCCCATGCTTTGCATCATAATCCTCCCTCCTCAAAATGGACACCATCCCCACCATCTCATCGAAAGCCATGTTCGAGGCCATATATCTCCTGGATTGGGTCGTTGGTTCCTCCGGACTTTCCTCCTCGCTTGAGGTTATATCAGCCACCAGCTGTCTCTCCGCCATCTCGCTCGTCGCAGTGGTAGACGACAAGGGGCGGGGGAAAGTACTAGAACGAACGTCAGGGGCGGGCAAAGCGTGCAGAGTTTCACGCATGCGCAGTGTATATAAAAGCAAAGACGCATGTGTCGTAACTACGTTCAGTGTGCGGAAGAAGGAGTAAGCAACAAACGTGAGATCGAAGGTAACATTTTTATTTGACTCATCAGTGGATGAGATTGTGGCCTATATATGGTGATAAAGATTAGTAGAGTCTTGACTGACATTAGTATTTTTGTCTTCTGTTTTGACTTGTATATAAATAATTGTTTCAAGGATCCCGATTTCATGGGGGAGTTCCTGGACAGGTGGAGGGAGCTGCCTGCTCTCTGGGAAACCAAAAATCCAATAAATTAAAAAAAATTAGCCAGGAGGGCAGCACTGGAGACCCTGCTTGCATTTGTGCAGACACGGATCCCCACAGCAACCATCCCTGATGTGAACACAAAGATTGCGACCATTAGGGGCACATATAGGAAGGAGCACGCTAGGGTCCTGCAATCAAAGAGCTCAGGAGCAGCAGCAGACAAAATATATGTCCCCAGTTTGTGGCATTATACCAAATTGAGCTTTCTTGACGACCATCTGGAAGTCAGGAAATCACTTTCTACCCTTCCCTCCAGACGTCGCTCCAGCCTTCGCTCCAGCCTTCCCTCCAGCCAACCCTCCACCCTTTCCTCCACCCCAGCTGAGCCTTCAACGGAGGAACAACCTGAGGTCCAGGAAGAACCGGATTTGGACACATGGAGCCAGGTATAGTATTTTGATAAAGATTTCTTGTACTAAAAGTAATGATGTAAAATAGATGTTACTATTCCTAACAAATTAATGTTTGAACAAAAAGTGTTTTACATATGTAGCAGTTATCAATATTTAGGGGGAGTGTTTGGGCGGTAGCATGGCCCAAATGCAGCAATTACGAGGGTTTTATGGTTGTTTTTGTTCGTGGAAGACATCAATGGTGTCCAGTTCCCTGCGGCCCCTGGGTGGCACTGTCGCCTTGGGCTGGAGTTGAACCACCATTGTAGGGCCGTGCCCTTTTTGTCCTCTCGTGGCAGCAGTGCGGCGGGGCGGGGAACCCGCTGTGCTTGCTGGGAGAGGGTATAAAGGGGGCGGACGTCTTGCGCACGAGGAGTCCGAGCACCAGGCACCTTCAGCCTGGGGCTGCTGTCCGTTCGTCCGTGTCCAGGTGCCCTTGGCCTGGGCACGTGGAGTCAAGTTCCATCCCAGGCACCTTAAGCCTGGGGTGAGGTACTTTGCAAGAAGGCCTGGGGCTCAGTACCTTCCACTGGGTCCCGCGAGGGATGAGGTATTCCTAGGGTGCCCCCGGAATTGGGTGCCTGAATCCAGGGCGTAAGGGACCAGAGATGTGACCCTCCCGAAGAGCTGGTACAGCATAATGCCGGTGACGGTGTGGGCCTCTGGAGACCGCCCGGATGGATGTCTTTCCCTGACAGGGGCCATTTATCCTAACGGAGGAATCCTATGTTCTTGTGGTCAGTGGCGGGGATCCAACTGAACCAGGTCGGTGGCAGAGACCTCTATTTTCATCAGGGTTTGTGGCAGAAACCAAATTTACGGTCGGTGGCAGCGACTGTGCGCCAAGCCTGTTTACACTATACGGAAGAGAGAACTTTAATTCTTTGATTGTGCCTGGACCTTCTCCTTCCCACACCTCTCTGTTCTTTAAGTTCAACCAGCCTACTATTTGTTGCTCTAACAGAATAAATAAGTGTTGGACTTTATTTGGTGTGGAACTCAAGTTACTGGAAGCTAAGTGCCCCTGCCTGTGACAGGGGCAATCATCCTCCACAAGAGAAGCTGAAGCTCTGGACGTGAACACAAACCCGAAGGTAAAGGGTTTAGCTCACGCCTCTGTATAACACACATCAGAGGGCACGAGCTGGTGGTGCGTCCCCCCCCCATTCTTCTCCCTGGTACCCCTAGACGAGTCAGCCAGCCGCAAAGAGAGAAAGAGGGAGAAGTGGGAAAAGGGGGTGCCACTACACGTGGGGGCTCCAGGTCCGGGATTTGTGTTTGTCTCATGGAACCAAAGCTATCGGAGTTTGAACTTTGCTGCCCAGAAGAGTTCCGAGGTGGTCGGCCATATTGGCCAACGCGCCACGAGGCACACCCTCCCTGCACAGTTCGTGGGCGTTACATGGAGAAAGCCTGCGAACTATTGCACAAAAGGGGAGGAGTCCGGCCATGTGAAGAGGTACACGTGGGGACTTTGGCGCCAGTTTTTCAGTGCGCGATGGAGCAGCAAGCGGTCACCATGTTCAGTAATGCCTCATGGGTTCCAGTCTCTACTACCACAAGGGTGACTTCAACTGCTGCTCCGATTACGGATACAGGGATTCGGCTCAAGCCCCGGGGACGATTCGCCCTGTACACCTGCAAGGACGTTGAGGCCCTGGGCATGATTTGTCCCGGATGTTCGGGACTGGTGGTTCAGCTGAAGCCATTCGGGCGCTGTGAGGCCTGCGGAGAGTTCATGTTCGAGGTGGAGCAACACATAGAAAAGCCTCGGGTCTTCCACCTCGGCCGCACAACGGGCGCCGCCACTCTTGAAGGAGAAGTCAATGCTTGGACAGCCATCCCTGTGCGCACTGTAGAGACCTCTGGGGAGGTCACGATCAAAGTGTTGGAGGAGAAATCCGAGGATGCTGCCTCTAGCACCACAGCTTCCCTGCTCCCACTGCCAAAGAGGAAGATCGGTCTGGTCAGAGCTTCCAGCGGTCGTGATGGAGGACAACCCCCGCGTTTACCCGGCCCGTATGGATCCAGTGGGAACATTCCTGGACCTCTATACTCAAGTGTTGGCCGAGGTAAGCCAGGGATCGGGACTTGGTGTTTTGTTGGAGGTGTCGGGGATCCGCAGTTACCGGAGCCCACGGGAGGGGGTGATTCCATATCTACCGGGAATTACAGAGATGTGACACCTCTGATCTGGAGTCGGTCTCCGATGTGGGAGACGATGTTTCAATAGATGAACTGTTTGCTGAAAAGGGCTGGGACAAGATACCCCTGTCCTCGTCCCGTGCCAAAAGGGACCCACCTATGTCTACAGGGGATAGTACACCCCGGGTGGAGGCACCAGCGCCTGAGGAGGGATCCAGTCCCCTGCATGCCCTTCAGTTCCCGGTGTTACCTGCACCTGCTACCGGGGAAAGGAGACTGTGGCTGCGGGCTCCTATGCCTAAATCGGAGGTGGTCAAGGCACCTCGTCATCCGGATTCTATTGTCCTGCCAGGTGAGGGAGACCTTGCTACGATGCCTCCTTTGTCTAGATTACAGAGATTGTTTTGCCAGAAAGTTGCCAGTGAGTATGGGTGGGAATACCCGTACTTGTCGAAGGAACTGTTGTATGAGGTGGAGGTCTGCAGAGAACGCTGGTACAATGACTTTGTGTGGACACACATTAAAGTGCCACACACCCGCAGGTATCTTACATGTTCCCCGAAAGCTTCTCAGAGGTTTAAAGACTGCAAGGCAGAGTGGATGTTGGGTCGGCACATCCATGCTGACAAGGTGATGATTCGTCGGAAGAATAAAGAGGATGTGGAGTATCACTTAGAGACTTTTGATGAGCATCTAAAACCCCTTGTCTTGCTGCACCCAAGGTTCTACCTGTAGGAGAAGAGACTCCTTTCTTTTGTCTTGCATTTGCTGAACTTTCTGGGATTTATTTCCTGGAAGAAACCAGGGACTGTACCCGAGTTGAACGGGTGTTGTGCTTCATGGAGGAATGGGGGACTGTTGCTGTTCTCCTTCTTTTTTTTTTTTTTTTCCCTCCCGCAAAGTAATCATGGACTTTGGGGTGTAGCTAGATTAGGGCCAAAGCACAGAGAAGTGGATGTCCTCTGGAATTCAACACAAGTGTCTTCACCGCTACACTGTCACCAGGTGGCAGTGTTGTGCACCGTTACACACACACACACACACACACACACACACACACACACACACACACACACACACTTTTCTTTGGGAGGAAGAGGTTTCTTCACGGAGGAACCTTTTCATTCCAACAAATACATGTTGTGTCAGGGTTATGTGTTTTTTTTCTTTCCCTCTGTAGGAGAACGTCCCTCAAGACCACTGAGAATGGGGTGGGTCTTAGTTAGTAATGTGGGCGGAGGGAAATGTCAATTGTGTTAATGTAATACGCATACTGTTGTGTGTTTGTTCCCTTCCCTTTTTCCTTTCCATGTTAGGTTCAGGCACAATCTACCGTTTTTTAAAATTTTGCTGGTTTGTTGTCAAAGTTTTTTTTGGTCTCTGGATCGGGCTCATGTTTATCCCTCCTTTGGGGCATGGTTTGTTCCAGACACTGGGGACTAGGGATGAGCCGAACAACCCCCCCCCCCCCCGGTTCGGTTCGCACCAGAACCTTCGAACGGACCGAAAGTTTGCACGAACGTTAGAACCCTATTAAATACAATGGACGCGAACGTTCGAAATCTAAAGTGCTAATTATAACAACTAATATGCATGCTATTGTCCTAAAAAGGGTTTGGGGACCCGGGTTCTGCCCCAGGGGACATGTATCAATGCAAAACAAAGTTTTAAAAACGGCCGTTTTTCGGGAGCAGTCATTTTAATGATGCATAAAGTGAAAAAAAAAAGGTGAGATATTCCTTTAAATATTGTACCTGGGGGGTGTCTAAAGTATGCCTGTGGAGTGGCATGTGTTTCCCGTGTTTAGAACTGTCCCTGCACAAAATGACAAAAAGGCTTTAATGTAATGTCTGGTCGCGGTGATATGGATGAAAATCTTTGAGAAAAATGGCATGGCTACCCCCATCACCCCCCCCCCCCTACCCCAGCCCATTACCAGCCCCTTTGGGTCTTGTATGGATATTAAGGGAAACCCCGCACCCAAAATAAAAAAAGGCCCTATATACTCTGAACAGCAGTATACAGGCGGTGCAAACAAGACAGGGACTGTAGGTTTGTTCTTAAGTAGAATCTGTTTGTAATTTTGAACAGGTACATTGTTTAAGTGTAGCTCCAGCCAAAAAATCTATTTTTAAGCTTTTTGGAAAACATAGGGAAGGGTTATCACCCCTGTAACATTTGTTTTGCCATCTGTGCACTTGTTCAGAACATTTCACCTCACTTTCCGTCCCAATGACAAATGTTTTTGAAAAGTGGGGTTTTTATTGAAACAAGGATTGGTGATAAAGCATCAGTAGAGAGGAGACACCTTTTCCCCACATAAACTCTTACAGGAGAGAATTTCCCCTCCTAGGGGTAGATTTCCTCTCACTTCCTGTTGTCTCCTTCCGTTTGCAAGTAGGAGTCATTTGTATGTTGGATGTTTGAAAGTAGGGGCCTGCCGTATATACTCTGCTGAAATTTGCCCCTTAGATGTTGGTGTTGCCACAACACTGTGAGCCCTCAGTTACTCTTGGAGGGCGCTGGAATGCCCTGCTGTGAACTATTATATCAAGGAATTGTAATTACATGCCATTGTTGAACAGTGGTAGGAAAAATTGGGCCTTTGGTGGTGGTGCTGGTGCTACAACACTGTCAGCCCTCACAGTTACTCTTGGTGGGCACATGAATGGGCCCTACTGTAAATTATTAGATCAAGAATTGTAATTGCATGCCCCTGTTGAAGAGGGGCAGAAAAATTAGGCCTTTGGTGGTGGTGTTGCCACAACACTGTAAGCCCTCACAGTTACTCTTGGTGGGTGCAGGAATGGGCCCTGCTGTGAATTATTAGATCAAGAATTGTAATTACATGCCCCTGTTGAACAGGGGCAGAAAAATTGGACCTTAGGCACTGGTGCCACAACACTGCAACCCCTCACAGATACTGTACTTGGAGCACAGCAATGAGCCCTGTTGGAAAGTATTGCATCAAAAATTGTAATTACATGCCCCTGTTAAACAGGGGCTGAAAAATTGGGCCTTAGCCACTGGTGCTGGTGCCACAACACTGCAACCTCTCCCAGATACTCTAGTTGGAGTGCAGGAATGAGCCCTGCTGCAAAGCATTGCATCAAAAATTGTAATTACATGCCCCTGTTAAACAGGGGCTGAAAAATTGGGTCTTAGCCACTGGTGGCGGCACCCAGAAACAAAAAAGTTCTTCCAAGCTATCATCAAGAATCGGATCATTGAGGAGGAGGAGGATAGTCAGTCAACATAACAGGACAGTCACTCAGCATCAGCATCAGTCTTGAAGGGATGTGACATTTGAAAATAAATTATTCTGTTATATCAGCTTCAGGTGCTTGGTAGCTGGTGGTGATCCAAGACTGGTTCATCTTTATGAAGGTCAGTCGATCAACCGAGTCGGTGGACAGGCGCACCCTGTGATCCGTGACAAAGCCTCCAGCAGCACTGAATGTGCGTTCCGAAAGAATGCTGGATGCAGGACAGGCCAGTAGCTCAATTGCATACTGTGCAAGCTCTGGCCAGTGATCCATCCTCAAGACCCAGTAAGCCAGAGGATTTTCGGTGGGAAAGGTGTCCAAGTCTGACCTTGCCCCTAGGTATTCCTGCACAATGTAAATCAGACGCTGGCGATGGTTGCTGAAACCGATCATACCTTGGGGCTGCGGACTAAAAAATTGTCTGAACTCATCGGTCAGACGGCCACCTTCTCCACCGCTCCTTCTGCTACTGACCGAAGCCTCAGCAACTCGTTGTCCAGGACCAGGAGTTTGTTACCTCCCAGTCTCTGGAAATGCATTGCACAGACCTTTGTGCAAGGCCTCCCGGAGTTGTCTCATCCTCTGCTCCCTCTGCGATGGCAAGATAAGGTCCGCAACCTTACCCTTGTACCGTGGATCAAGGAGAGTGGCCAGCCAGTAATGGTCCCTCTCCTTGATCCGAAGAATACGAGGATCCTTCCGCAGACTTTGCAGGATCAGGGAGGCCATGCAGCGTAGGTTAGCTGAGGCATTCGGTCCGGAGTCCTCTGGGTCACTAAGGACGACATGATCCATAGCCACCTCCTCCCAGAACACGTACAAGTCCACGGGTTTCTTGGGATTGTAAATCATCCCTAAAAGACTGCTGCTGATGATGCTGAGTGCCAGGCTCCACCTCCATGCTGACACAATCCTCCTCCTCCTCTTCCTGTGCGATGGGTGGGACAGAAGGAACACTGTCTGGGTAAAGGGGGCCTTGAGAGGCAAGGAAGTCCTCCTCTTCCTGCCTCTGTTCTGCCTCAAGTGCCCTGTCCATTATTCCATGCAGCGTGGACAAGAGGTACAGTGTCACTGATGCATGCACTGTCACTGCTCACCATCCTCGTGGCCTCCTCAAATGGTGCCAGGACAGTGCATGCATCCCTGATCATGCCCCACTGGCGTGATGAAAAAAACCCGAGCTCCTCTGACCCTGTCTTGGTGCCGTAGTTGCACAGGTACTCATTGATGGCCCTCTGCTGCGTGTGCAGCCGCTGCAGCATGGCCAACGTTGAGTTCCACATGGTGGGCATGTCACATATAAGGCGGTTCTTGGGCAGGTTCAACTCCTTTTGCAGTTCAGCCAGCCGAGCACTGGCATTATATGATCTGCGAAAATGCACACAGACTTTCCTGGCCTGCCTCAGGACATCCTGTAAGCCCGGATACCGCTGCACCACCAGGTTAAGGACGTGAGCCACACAGGGCACATGGGTCAGTTGTCCCTGTCGGAGGGCGGAGAGGAGGTTGGTGCCATTGTCGCAAACCACCATTCCTGGCTTAAGCTGGCGTGGCGTCAACCACCTCTCGGCCTGCCCCTGCAGAGCAGACAGAACCTCTGCCCCAGTGTGGCTCCTGTCTCCCAAACACACCAGCGCAAAGCACGGCATGGCATCTTTTTGCCAGCGTACTTGCGTAGCCCCTTGAACGCCTATGGAGCACCGCTGGTTCCGTGGACAAAGCACAGAAAGAGGCCATGGAGGAAGAAGAAGAGGAGAGGGTGGAGGAGAGAGGTGTGTCACAACCAGTAGTAGCATTTTGGAGGCATGGCGGCGGAACAACCTCCAACACTACTGCACCTTGTCCTGCATCCTTCCCAGCTGCCAAAAGAGTGACCCAGTGGGCCGTGAAAGAAAGGTAACGTCCCTGTCCATGCCTGCTGGACCATGAGTCAGCGGTAATATGCATCTTACCGCTGACCGCCCTGTCCAGCGAGGCATGGACATTGCCTTCCACATGCCGGTAGAGAGCTGGAATCGCCTTCCGTGAGAAAAAGTGGCGTTTGGGAACCTGCCACTGAGGAACCGCACATTGCACAAACTCACGGAAGGGGGCCAAGTCTACCAACTGAAAAGGCAGCAGTTGAAGTGCTAGCAATTTAGCCAAGCTAGCATTCAACCGCTGGGCATGTGGATGGCTGGGAGTGAACTTCTTTCGACGGTCCAGCAGCTGGGGCAGGGAAATTTGCCTGCTAGAATCGGACGTCGGTGTACTGCTAGTAGAGTGCCCGCAAGTACTTGGCTGTGACACACCTAATTCTACACCTTCATTCCTCTCACTGCAGGTTTCAGAGAGGACTGAAGGTATAGTGGGGTTGGAGATCCCAGCTGATGCGGTGCAAGGAGAGGTCCGCTTTGTTCTTTGGTGTGGGTCTTTAAGGTAGGCTTGCCAACGAGCTGCATGGCAGGTCAACATATGTCTGGTCAAGCATGTGGTGCCCAAGCGGGTGATGTTTTGGCCATGCGATATACGCTTGAGACATATGTTGCAAACAGCAGCTGTGCGATCTGATGCACTCGACTCAAAAAAGGCCCACACCAAAGATTTTTTTGAATAACGGGCAGAGGCAGCGCCCTGCACAGGCGGAGCTCTGCGGTGTGATTCCGTCGGTGTGCTGCCCTTACGCTGGCCCCCCGAGGGCATCCTGCCTCGTTGGAGATGTGCCTCCTCCTCATCCTCCTCCTCCTCTCTCCTATTAGGCACCCACGTGGAGTCAGTGACCTCATCATCCCCTCCCTCCTCATCACTGGAGCCAATCTGGCAGTGTGCTGCAGCTGCTGGAACATGACTGCCAGATTGGTGTCTTTCTTGAGCATCCCCTCTCTCTGCTCTCACGCTACTGCCTTCCTCTAGCTGGGTATCATCATCAGACCCTTCGAAACGCTGGGCATCCTCCTAGAGCATGTACCCAACACTGTGCTCAAACAGTTCGGGGGACTCCTCCGGAGGACATGGTTGGTCTAGGGAAGGAGTGACTGATGATGACATTGATAACAGGGAAGAGGAAGCTTTGGCAGCTGCTTTGCCAGTACCCTGAGCCTGGGTGAGAGAGGATGAGGAGGATAAGGAGGGCTTGATCATCCACTCTACCAAGTCTTCGGCATGATGCGGCTCAACATGTCCAGCTGCCGAAAAGAAGGACAAGCGTGTCCCATGGCCACGTGCTGATGGCGATGCACCGCGTCCAAGACCAGCACTGTTGTCTCTAGACACAGAGCCTGCTTGCCCTCTTTTATTGGCTCCTGACTGTCTGCCTCTCCTTGTTTGCCTTCCAGACATTCTAATGGCCTGCAGGGAGATGGGAAAACCAGCAATAAGGCCTAGCTTCAGGAGTATATTTTGCAGGAATCACACTATGCCTGCTGTAAGTGCTGCAAATGCCTGTTGGTGTAACACACCAGGAAAACACAGCAATACGGGCTAACTTCAGGTGTATAATGTGCAGGAGGCACACTCCGCCCGCTGTAAGTGCTGCAAATGCCTGTTGGTGTAACACACTAGGAAAACACAGCAATAAGGCCTAGCTTCAGGAGTATATTTTGCAGGAATCACACTATGCCTGCTGTAAGTGCTGCAAATGCCTGTTGGTGTAACACACTAGGAAAACACAGCAATAAGGCCTAGCTTCAGGAGTATATTTTGCAGGAATCACACTACGCCTGCTGTAAGTGCTGCAAATGCCTGTTGGTGTAACACACTAGGAAAACACAGCAATAAGGCCTAGCTTCAGGAGTATATTTGGCAGGAATCACACTACGCCTGCTGTAAGTGCTGCAAATGCCTGTTGGTGTAACACACCAGGAAAACACAGCAATACGGGCTAACTTCAGGTGTATAATGTGCAGGAGGCACACTCCGCCCGCTGTAAGTTCTGCAAATGCCTGTTGGTGTAACACACCAGGAAAACACAGCAATACGGGCTAACTTCATGTGTATAATGTGCAGGAGGCACACTCCGCCCGCTGTAAGTGCTGCAAATGCCTGTTGGTGTAACACACTAGGAAAACACAGCAATAAGGCCTAGCTTCAGGTGTATACTGTGCAGGAGGCTTAGCAACAATGACACTGACACGGTCCCCTGCCTATCCTTCTCTCTCCCTGCACACAAGGTTTATCAAAGAATATGACACTGACACTCTCCCTGCCTATCCTTCTCTCTCCCTGCACACAAGGTTTATCAAAGAATATGACACTGACACTCTCCCTGCCTATCCTTCTCTCTCCCTGCACACAAGGTTTAGTAAAGAATATGACACTGACACTGTCCCCTGCCTATCCTTCTCTCTCTATGCACACAAGGTTTATCAAAGAATATGACACTGACACTCTCCCTGCCTATCCTTCTCTCTCCCTGCACACAAGGTTTAGCAAAGAATATGACACTGACACTGTCCCCTGCCTATCCTTCTCTCTCCCGGCACACAAGGTTTAGCAAAGAATATGACACTGACACTCTCCCTGCCTATCCTTCTCTCTCCCTGCACACAAGAATAGCAGAAAGAATATCAACACTGTCCCTGCCTATCCTTCTCTTTCCCTGCGCCGGAACACACTACACAAGGCCGCCGCGCTGGCGGCCTTTTATAGTGTGGGGTGTGTGCTAAACCCCTGAATCCTTTTGCAAGGATGGCTCTCCTAGCTGCCGGCGCTGTGATTGGCCAAACATGCGGGGTCACAGTGCATGCTTGGCCAATCACAGCGCCGGGATTGCACTGCGATGGCGCAGTGTATTGTGGGCCGTTCGCGTCACTCGAATTTGGCGCGAACGGCCCAAATCGTTCGATGTTCGAGTCGAACACTGAGCTCATCCCTATTTATCATGCCCGGGATGTCTACTAGACTCTTGTTTGGTCAGGTTTAAGTAAGTAATTACTAAGAATTGCAGGCCTACAATACATAACACCAAATTTCCATGCAAAATAATTGTACCGCTTTTGGTACATAATTCCAGACATAATCATACCGCCAGGGAGGTTAAACGAGGCAATAATTTACAGCGTGACGAATGTGCTATCTCCGTTACGAATGCTAGTTTTACTAGAACGAGTGCTCCCGTCTCATACTTGATTCTGAGAATGCGCGTTTGTTTTCCCCTCGGAAAAGCATACACACGAGCAGTTTTCGTGACGAGAAAAAGACTGACGGGAAACACGACGGGAAAAAATAGAGCAGGTTCTAAATTTTTTGCGGGCAGTTTTATCGTCGGGAAAACTGCTATGGAGCATACACACGACCGACTTTCCCAACCAATCTAAAAAATGGCAGTTTTCTCGTCGGGAAAACCGGTCGTGTGTACGAGGCATTAGATTGTGGATGCTAGTAGATTTACAGGTTTTAGAGTTAGGGTGAAATTCTACTTAAAAAAAGTTTTGCCTTTAATTACACTTCAAAGTTTTGGACAGAGTGGAGAGGGATTAGAACACCTGTCAGTTTTTATTGCTGTCTGTTCTCCCATTAGGGAGATTCATCATCCCCATTTGTCCTGTTCACCATTATCATTAAGGTTGGGTTCACACTGTTCGCGAAGCGGCTCGCAGGAGGGATGCGGTGCGTCCCTGTTCTGCGTTTCAGGGACAAACCAGGCCTGAATTTTTGCCTGAATTCGTACCTGAATAATGGCCAAAGACGCACAGGACCCCTGTGCAATGCGCTCTGCGGCCACCATGGAGATGTGTGAACCTGTTTCATTGAGAGCCTGTCACACTCTCCTGTCATGCGAATTGGCTGCGGGGAAGCTTACATCCAATTTACACTAGTGTGAACCCAGCCTGAAAGTGAAAGAAAATCCCAAATTTTGGGTTGTCCCCAGAAAAGTAATAGAGGGGAAATCTTCTAGTGGGGACACTAGTTCTAGTGACCTGGGGGTCCCCAAGGATTCCTTTAGCTTGCAGGGATTTCCTCTTTTATTGTTATTGGGACAGAAAGTGAAGAAAAATCTCCACAATGGGACGCAAATGACGAAAAAAAAAAAATCTGACAGGGGTTACAACCCTTCCTTGCGCTATCCAAAATGAAAAAAACATTTCTATATAGTTCTACTGTATTGTCCTGGAATGAAGGTGCCCGGGACAGACCTGCAAAATGCGGGACTGTCCCGGGCAATCCGGGACACGTGGTCACCCTACTGTAGAGTCAACAGAGAATATATACTATATTACCAAAAGTATTGGGACGTCTGCCTTTACACGCACATGAACTTTAATGCCATCCCATTTTATGCATTGTTAGAAAGCCTCCTGTTTGCAGCAGCCCCCCTAATACTTCCCTGAGCCCCATCTCTATCCAGCGATGTTGCATGCGTGTCTTGGTTGCCCGGGACTCCCGCTGCTGTCAATCAAAATCTGTCAGCCAATCAGGAGAGAAAGTGAAATTGCGCAAATTTGGAGTCAGACTAGTGTGAACCGGGGTGAAAGTAAATCAACCCCTACAGCCCCGTACAGACGGGTGGAATATCGTCTGGAATGAGCTGGTACAGTAGACAGCAGCTGACATTTGGCCCGTGTGTACAGGCCCTTGTCTGACAGACGCGATCTCACGACGGACTTCTGTGGAATGAGCTTTCTGGAACATTTGGTGCACAAAACGTGAATTTCTATCCTTTGTGGCTAATAAAGAATATACAAAACAGCCCTTTCACATGTTCTGCACAACAAGCAGGACTAATATACTGTCTGAAATCTAACTTCTGAGATGACTGATGGACAGGCTCCTTGCTGTGAAGGAAGACCAGTTGTAGATGGGGCAGTGACCTTGTTGTTTTTGTATTCCATAAGATAACTCTTTTACAATCTTATTTTTGTCGTGTATTAAGAGAGCACAGCGAAGAGAAAGTGTACAGGATCAGTTCACACAGGGGATTGGCATGAACTCATAAACGTTGACTATGAATTATGACAATAAAGTTTTTACAATAAAACATTAAACAGAACTCTATGAGCGATCTTTCTGCCACGTTGTTACATCCAAACATGTTTTTGTTGTGCGCAGCAAACAAGCTGGAGGAGGAGAAGGTCATTACATGATAATAACTTCCAGCTGCAGCCAGGGAATTACCGCAGGCCTCCTACAAACAAAGTGTATCTAAACTCAAGAACAAAATGTAATACATTGAAGATTCTCCGTCCTCAGATTGGGTGGCTGCATTATTTCTCTTATTCTAGGCTTTATTTTTCTGCTTTTATTTTACCAGTAACACCTTCTGCCGTAAGGTGACACTGCTTACTTTTTCACTGTGTATTGAGGAGCTGAATTGTCACCATAGTCTGCTGTCCTATTTTAGACTACAGAACACCTCCCTCTATTCTCGTCTCTATAACACACGGGGGAAGGTGTTCTGTAGTTCTCAGGGGAGAACTAGACAGGGCCGATAACACTGTTTGAAATCACAGTGGCAGGGACAGAGTCCACTGAAGCTCACTGGATTTCTAGCAGGATCAACTGATTTTTTTTCACTTTCCAAACAGGCACAAATCTATATGGTATATAGAACAACCCTAAAGCCTCTGTGACAGCAGGAAGGTAAAGTCACCTGGTTGCATCCAGGGGGGTAGGTATATTTCTCCCAGATTCAGGCTTTATGCCGACTTATACAACTAGGGAGAGAGTTGATGAAGCCCAGCTGAGGCTAGTGGGCTCATGGATGATTCATACCTCTAGGGAGAGTGCTGGGCGTCGTGCAGGCAGGGAGTTGATGAGACCAGCTGAAGCTTGTCAGCTCGTTTAAGGCCTCTATAAAAACTCCCAGCTTCATTAGGTGTTTGCTCATGCCTGGACCCAGACCTGTGTGGACTGTCTAGGGAGAGTGAACCCCTGTGCGGTGAGACAAAGCCTGTGTGGCTATTTGTTTGGACATTTACTAAACCAGGGACTTAGGGACTAGGACAGCACCAGGCTGATCCCAGTTGTTAGTTAGGGAAACCTGCATGTTTAGTCAGAGGTCAAGCTGACCAGGATTTATTTTGTTTATGTTTCTTTTTGCTTTGCTGTGTTTTTGTCACTGTAAATAGAGAAATAAACCGCACCTTTTGATCTTGAAAACCACAACCTCCGTCTGCTGGGCCTGTTTTTGTGTGGGGAGCCCATCCAGGGGGTCACACACACCCGCTACCGAGCTAACCCCCTCACAGTTGGTGGAGAACCAGTGGCAGTTTTTTTTTTAAGCCAGCATGGAGGAGATACTGAAACAGCTGGCTCTAGCAAATGCCAATCAACAGCAGACAAATGCAGGTTTGCAAAAGAGCCTTGCAGCTCAACAACAGAGCTTCGCAGCCCAGCAACAAGCCCAGCAGCAATCTGAGGCCCGCTTCATAGACCTGTTGCAGAAGCAAGAGCAGAGACTACAACAACAGATGGAAGCAGTAATGCAGCAACGTCCGCAGACCAGTGAGGAAAGCCGTCCCACTAATACCGCGTCCTTTGGGGTGAGTCGTTTATTGACAAAAATGACTGGAGAGGATGATCCAGAGGTATTTTTGACCACATTTGAAAGGACTGCTGAAAGAGAAAAGTGGCCTGAGGAGCAGTGGGCTGGACTGGTGGCTCCTCTGTTAACTGGTGAATCGCAGAAAGCTTACTATGACCTAGAGCCTGACCAAGCAAAAGACTATGTGATGCTAAAAGCTGAAATATTGGCAAGGCTGGGTGTCACCCTGGCTGTCCGGGCTCAGCGTGTGCATAACTGGACTTTCCAGCTTGGAAAACCCCCCAGGTCTCAAATGTATGATCTCATTCACCTGAGCAGGAAGTGGCTACAGCCAGACACTTTGTCCGCACCGGAGATTGTGGAACGTGTTGTGATGGATCGTTTCTTGAGAGCTCTTCCTACCGCCATTCAAAAGTGGGTAAGCCATGGAGACCCAGAAACGGCCGGTAAACTTGTGGATCGTGTAGAGAGATACTTGGCTGCAGAGAACCTGACGGCCTCTTCCAGAGACTCTCGGACTTTCCACCCTAAGACCAGACCATCCCCAGGGGCGGATAAGATGATTCCAAGGGGTGAGGGTGGAGAGAGTGAGAGGGTGGGAGCTCTGCCCAGGGTTTGGCGAGAACAGCCTGGGAAGTCGGGGGCTCAAGAGGCAGCCAAAAGGATTGTTTGCTACCGCTGCCGGCAAGCGGGACATATTGCAGCAAATTGCCCGGTTGTGGAGGAACCCATGCAATGTGACTTTCTGACGGACAGACGTCAGTCGCTGTGTGCGACAGTCGCATGCACTGCCATTCGGGGAACTGAGAAACATTTATGCAAAATGTGTATTAATGGTAGAAATGATGTGGTATTACTGGATTCAGGTAGCCTTGTGACCCTGATAAAGGCTGAATTAGTTAAAACAGAGGTCTCTGGGAATAGCAAGGTAGCTGTTATTTGTGTGCATGGGGACACCCGAGAGTATCCAGTGACTACAGTGTGTTTCAAGACCCCCAAAGGTACCCTCTCTCATCCAGTGGGGTTAGTATCTCAACTACCGCATGATGCCATTGTGGGAAGGGATTTTCCGAAGTTCTGGGAACTGTGGGATGATCCTGAGCCCCCCACTGGTGCCCCTATGTACCAGGAAGGTGATAGCCAGAACTCCTCTGAGAGTGGTGAGGACTCTCCAGAATTTCCCTTGTCAGTATTGGCAGGCGAGACTCAAGAAACTGGAGAGGAGCCCACCTCCTCAGACGAAAACCTACCGTCTGTGGAGTTTTCTGATCTTGAGGTTCACAGGGAAAATTTTGCCACAGAACAGTTAAAAGACCCCGCCCTAATAAAGGCACGGGAAAACGTAGTGGAAATAGATGGCGAGTTAGTGAACCCAGATAATACCTGCACTTACCCATACTTCAGCGTAGAGAAGGACCTACTGTATCAGGTGGCAAAAAGGGCAGAAGAAACCGTTGAGCAGCTTGTGGTGCCCAAACCTTACAGGAAGTTGGTGTTGGAGTTGGCCCATGGGCACATTCTTGGAGGTCATCTGGGGACAGAGAAAACCCGAGAGAGGGTATTACAGAGATTCTATTGGCCTGGGGTGATGAAGGACATAGAAAATTATTGTTCCTCCTGCCCTGTGTGTCAGAGGTCGGCCCTGATGCCACATTTCCGTAGCCCGCTGGTCCCTCTACCCATCATTGAGGTCCCGTTTGAGAGGATCGCAATGGATTTGGTAGGTCCTATAATCAAGTCCGCTAGGGGGCACCAGTACATATTAGTTATAATGGACTATGCCACCCGTTATCCAGAAGCGATCCCTCTCCGAAATACCTCGGCCAAAACCATAGCCAAAGAGCTATCTCTTGTTTTTAGCCGGGTGGGTATTTGTAAAGAACTGCTTACGGACCAAGGTACACCCTTTATGTCCCGGGTTATGAAAGAGCTGTGTAAATTGTTCAAAGTGACGCAATTGCGTACGTCTGTGTATCACCCCCAAACCGATGGGCTGGTTGAAAGATTCAACAAAACCCTAAAACAAATGTTGAAGAAAGTGGTGGATAGAGATGGAAAGGATTGGGACTGTCTACTTCCTTATTTGATGTTTGCTATTAGGGAGGTGCCCCAATCCTCTACGGGATTCTCCCCCTTTGAGTTACTGTATGGGAGACACCCAAGAGGGCTGTTGGATATTGCCAAGGAAACTTGGGAAAGAGAGAGTTCTCCCCACAGGAGTGTGATTGAGCATGTCGCCCTGATGCAAGATCGAATTGCACAGGTAATGCCCATCGTGAAGGAACATTTGGCCCAAGCGCAGTTGGCAAAACAGAGAGTGTACAACCGTGGAGCCAAGACCCGTACCTTTTCCCCGGGGGATAGGATATTGGTACTTGTCCCTACGGTTGAAAGTAAATTCCTTGCCAAATGGCAAGGCCCCTACGAGATAATGGAAAAAGTGAGCGAAGTGAATTACAAGGTCAGACAACCAGGAAGGCGAAAGCCCGAACAGATCTATCACGTTAATCTGTTGAAAGCCTGGAGGGATAGAGAGTCCCTAGTCGCAGAAACTTGGTCACCAGCTCAAACTGGTTGCGTGATTCCGGAGGTTGGAATAGCAGCCACCTTGTCACAACCCCAACAACAGGAGGTTAAGGAGTTTGTGCTTCGCAACAAGGAGGTGTTCTCTGAGCTGCCGGGACAAACATCTGGGGTAGAGCATGATATTATTACCCCGCCCGGTGAAAGGGTGAAGTTAAAACCCTATCGGATCCCAGAGGCCCGACGGGAGGCAATACGGGAGGAAGTACAGAAAATGCTGAACTTAGGGGTGATAGAGGAGTCCCAAAGTGATTGGTCTAGTCCCATTGTGTTGGTGCCTAAACCAGATGGGAGCTGGCGATTTTGTAACGATTTTCGTCAGTTGAACAAAGTTACAAAATTTGACACCTACCCCATGCCACGTATAGATGAGTTGATCGACCGGCTGGGAACAGCCCGATACATGACGACTCTTGACCTCACAAAAGGGTATTGGCAAATTCCCCTGGCCAAGTCGGCCAAAGAGAAAACCGCATTTGTAACCCCAGACGGGGCGTTCCAATATAAGAGAATGCCGTTCGGGTTACAGAATGTGCCGGCCACATTCCAGCGGAAAATGGACCAGATACTGAGGCCCCATCGGAAGTATGCTGTGGCTTACCTGGATGACGTAATTGTCCATAGCACAGATTGGGCCTCACATCTGCCAAAAGTGCAAGCAGTCCTAGACTCTATCCGGGAAGCGGGGTTTACGGCTAACCCCAAGAAGTGTACCATTGGGCAGGAGGAGGCCAAATATCTTGGGTACACCATTGGCAGGGGAGTAATAAAACCCCAACTCAACAAAGTCGAGGCCATCCAGAGTTGGCCACGTCCCAACAGCAAGAAGCAGGTACGAGCCTTTCTGGGAATCGCGGGTTATTATCGGCGCTTCATTCCCCACTTTGCTTCTAAGGCTGTGCCCCTAACCAACCTGACGAAAGGGAAAGGGTCGGTCATGATTAAATGGACCCCCGAGGCTGAGGCAGCATTCCAATTCTTGAAACAAGCCTTATGTAGCCAGCCAGTGTTGTACTCACCCGACTTCTCTAAAGACTTTGTCGTACAAAGTGATGCGTCAGATGTGGGGTTAGGAGCAGTATTGTCCCAGGTCTGGAACGGGGAAGAGCACCCAGTCATTTACCTCAGCAGGAAGTTGGAGTCCCATGAGGTAAATTACGCCACGGTTGAAAAGGAGTGTTTAGCGGTGAAGTGGGCTCTAGATTCCCTTCGGTACTATCTGCTAGGTAGGCACTTTGACATGGTTACGGATCACGCTCCGTTAAAGTGGATGGCTCAAAACAAGGAGACAAATAGAAGAGTAAATAGGTGGTTCCTGGCCCTACAGGAATTCAACTTCACAGTAAAGCATCGCCCTGGCGTTCAAATGGGGAATGTGGATGCTTTGTCTCGAGTACATGAATGCCTGATTGCTGGTGTTCCAACCCCAAGGTTAAAACAAGAGGGGGGGGGTATGTGACAGCAGGAAGGTAAAGTCACCTGGTTGCATCCAGGGGGGTAGGTATATTTCTCCCAGATTCAGGCTTTATGCCGACTTATACAACTAGGGAGAGAGTTGATGAAGCCCAGCTGAGGCTAGTGGGCTCATGGATGATTCATACCTCTAGGGAGAGTGCTGGGCGTCGTGCAGGCAGGGAGTTGATGAGACCAGCTGAAGCTTGTCAGCTCGTTTAAGGCCTCTATAAAAACTCCCAGCTTCATTAGGTGTTTGCTCATGCCTGGACCCAGACCTGTGTGGACTGTCTAGGGAGAGTGAACCCCTGTGCGGTGAGACAAAGCCTGTGTGGCTATTTGTTTGGACATTTACTAAACCAGGGACTTAGGGACTAGGACAGCACCAGGCTGATCCCAGTTGTTAGTTAGGGAAACCTGCATGTTTAGTCAGAGGTCAAGCTGACCAGGATTTATTTTGTTTATGTTTCTTTTTGCTTTGCTGTGTTTTTGTCACTGTAAATAGAGAAATAAACCGCACCTTTTGATCTTGAAAACCACAACCTCCGTCTGCTGGGCCTGTTTTTGTGTGGGGAGCCCATCCAGGGGGTCACACACATCCGCTACCGAGCTAACCCCCTCACACCTCGTACACACGAACGAGTTTCTCGGCAAAAACCAGCAAGGAACTTGCTGGCAGAGATTTTTTTGCCGAGAAATTCGTTCGTGTGTATGGTTTCTCGTCAAGAAAAGCGACAAGTATCTCGACGAGAAAATAGAGATCCTGCTCTCTATTTTCTCGTCGAGATTCTCGTCGGCATGTTTCTCGACGAGAAAAGTGAGTGTGTGTACACTTACCTGTCCTTCCGGAAGCCCGCGCATGTTCGAAATGAATTCGACGCATGCGCGGTAGCTTCCTAGGCATACGTAGGGTATACCAAGATGGCGGCGACGATTCTTGTCCAAGAATCTCGTCGAAAAAAACGACATGTTTTTTTCGACGAGAATCTCGGCCGTGTGTACGAGGCCTCAGGGAGCAGTAGTGATGAGTTAATTGTTGGGACTTAAAGGCTAAGTTTACCTTAGTTCACCTTTTTTTTCTTAAATTCCTGTTCTCCTATATACCAATATAGCATTAATGTACTTATTTTGCAAAAATAAAGCAGTTTTCAATTAATTCTACACAGTCTTACCTCACTCTCTTCATAGCTGTTTAACCCGCCTTAAGACCAGCCGCCGTCAAACAATGGCTCTCCTGTGCAAATTGCTGTAGCTGTATGCGGGAGAGGGCCCACAGGTCGGGAGGACTCAATGTCCTCCGGCGGATCGCGATTGACTTGTACACAGGAAGAACAGGGAAATGCTTATGTAAACAAGGCATTTCCCCGTTCTGACAGGTGACATGACAGGGATCTACTGTTCCCAGTGTTCGGGAACAGTGATCTCTGTCATGTCCCAGTAAGCCCCCCCCACAGTTAGAAACACTCATAGGGAACACATTTAACCCCCTGATCGCCCCTAGTGTTAACCCTTTCCCTGCCAGTGACATTTATACAATAATCAGTGCCTATTTTTAGCTCTGATCGCTGTATTAATGTCACTGGTCCCAAAAAGTGTCAACAGTTTCAGATCTGTCCGCCGCAATGTCGCAGTCCCAATAAAAATCGCTGATCACCGCCATTACTAGTTAAAAAATAATAATAAAAATGCCATAAATCTATTCCCTATTTTGTAGACGCTATAATCTTTGCGCAAACCAATCCATTTACGCTTATTGCAATTTTTTTTTAATCAAAAATATGTAGAAGAATATATTATCAGCCTAAACTTAAAAAAAACTTAAAAAAAAAAAATGTGGGATATTTACTATAGCAAAAAGTAAAAACTATTGTTTTTTTCAAAATTGTGGCTCTCTTTTTGTTTATTGCGCAAAAAAAACCCGCAGAGGTGATCACATACTACCAAAAGAAAGCTCTATTTGTGGGAAAATTGTCAATTAAAGCGGCACAGTGCCGTATCACAAAAAATGGTCTGGTCGTTAAGGAGGTAAAACCTTCCGGGGCTGAAGTGGTTAAACACACTGCTCGATTACTTTTGCCTTACTTCCTGGTCAGACTTTAGGTCATGACTCAGGAAGGAGTTGACCAGCTGATCTCATTAGCACACGCCCTGCATCATCCACCCTCAGCTGGTCAACTCCTTCCTGTGTCATGACCTAAAGTCTGTCCAGGAAGTAAGGCAGAAGTAATCGAGCAGTTTGTTTAAACAGCTATGAAAAGAGTGAGGTGAGCATGTGTAGAATTAATGGAAAGCTGTTTTATTTTTGCAAAATAAGTACATTAATGCTATATTGGTACAGGGGAGGTGGAATTTAGAAAAAATAAAATAAAGTGAACAAAGGTGAACTTAGCCTTTAAAGTGGTAGTAAACCGCTAAAACACACCCCCCCCCCCAAAAAACAAACAAACACGCAAGACAATAGCCTAATGTGCTGCAGGCATCATTAGGATATCTCCACTCAAAGTCCAGGATGTCATATGATGGCCTACGTGCAGGAAGTGGTTAACAATTACCTTTCCTTTTCAATCTGCAGCACTGTAATTTTTTGTGAAATGCAAGGCAATATGGCTACCTGGAGGTGTTCTGTACACCGATGGTGTACAGAATGCCCCCCAGAAACGTAATTTCTTGCTTGCGTGATTGGCTCACTGATTTTCCCAGAAGTCTGTGCTAAGATACAAGTCATATTTTGGGCATCCCCTGCAACAAAATTTTTTTGTGACATATTTCCAAAGGGAAATCACATCTAAAGGGATACAAACTCTGACACTTTCCTCATTAGAACCCTGCAGAAGCTTTTTAAAATCACTCTCATTTACATTCACACGGACACAGACAAACAGGCATTTCTTCAGAATAACAAAAGGTAAGAATCTGCAACAAAGTTTGTTAAAATCCTTGCAAAGTGCATAGATCACCCAGAGGGGAATATTTTTTCCTCAACTTTTTTTTACTCTTTTAGGGCTCTTTCACACGGAGGTCCGTTCAGGTCCGCCTGTCAGTTTTTTAGGCGGACCTGAAACGGATCCTCCATGTACCCCTATGGAGGCACGGATGCCAGAGGAGACATGTCCGCTGACATCCGCTCCGCTCCGCCAAAGTGTGACGGAGGAAAACCCTATTTTTCCTTCCGTCGGCGGAGCGGATCGGATGACAACGGACTCTACGGTCCGTCGTCATCCGATTCCCCATAGGGGAGAGCGGCGCTCTGACAGGGCGGTCCCTGCACAGTGTGCGGGGACCGCCCAGTCATTCGTCGGCTCAGCGGGGATCAATGGAGCGATCCCCACTGAGCAAGCGGAGCTTCACGGGGCGGATCTTCACGGATCCGCCCCGTGTGAAAGGACCCTAAAGCTGAAGTTTAGTTACTGTATTTCAATTTTTTATTAGAATATTGTGGTCTATTTTGCTCCTGCAATGGCTCTGAACAGTCATATATGTTTGTGTTATAGTTGTAATACCCTTATTTGAATTGAAAACTGAGATATACTGTTTCTTTATTTGCTATTTAACATGCATTTACTAATAAAGCACATCTGTTTGTTAAAAAAAAAAAAAAGTTTAGTGATTTTTGTTGTTTATTCAGCACCAGGGATGGTATTTACATGAATGTCGAGTGTCCAGTGTGCTGGTGGCTGCTCTGTTTCTTGAAAAATTTCAGTCCTCTTCCTCTGGATTTTCTCTCACTTGTGATCTTCCGGTGCTGGGGGGGCTAATATAAGAGCCTGAGGACTAACTTGCCCTTTCCACCATCCATTCATAGAAGCCTTACTATTGGTTCCCACAATGAAAAGTCCACTATAAATGGAGGAGGTGGACCTTTTATTCAGCCACCCACCTTCCATTCATAGAGCGCTTTTCATTTTAAAAGGATGATAATCTATCTTTACATACAACTAGCAGAATTACCTGAAGCAGCCTTAATATGAGCCTCCTATCGTTTCTTGCATAGTGCTCAGATTGTGAGAGGTAAAGGCATTTCTAAGAGCTAATCAGGCTCTGTTGTACGTACCTATGCTGAAATGTTATGTAGCGCACCAACCCCAGACTTTACCTGCTTTTCTTCTGCTTGGCTCCTCCGCAGGAAAAGAACGAGGCACACCGCACCACAAGCCTGTACCCTCCTGAATAGGGAGGTTGAGCGGTGTTAGTTTCTCGGGCTTGCTTGCGACCGGTGTAAAAAAAAGCCTCCAGTGCTGACCTAGTTTCTGCGGTAGTCAGAAACAAGTCTTCAATTCTCCCAGTAAGCAACTGTCCACACCAACTGAAAGGTCCAACACTTGTTTATTCCTTGTTGCACAATATACAGTCTCTTTAAGAGCAGACGGGTTGAGACAAACACAGGTCAGATAAGGTGGGAGGAGGTCCAGGTACAAACTTAAATTTGGGTTTCTCCTGTTCTGGATAGCACAAACAGTCGCTGCCACAGACCATGAGGTTGGTCACTGCCACTGACTGGGTGAAAAGGGCCTCTGCCACAGGCCCGGTTGTTCTGTCTCTGCCACCGACCTGATTCACAATGAATTACCTTCTAGAAGTAATGACCCCTGTCAGGGAAAGGACATCCATCTGGAGAGTTCCCTAGGAACCCTCGATCCCTTGTGGGACCCATTCGAAGGTACTGAGCCCCGGGCCTCTCTCAAAGTACCTCACCCCAGACTGAAGGTGTCTGAGATGGAACAGCAGCTCCGTCTCTGGGCCTAGAGCACCCAGAGACTACCTGACCAGGCCTCCGGGCCTAGGGCACCCGGAGGCGACACACACGCACCCAGGCTTAAGGTGCCTGAGCGCAGAACCGACGACCCCTCTGGAAGATGGCCGCGCCATTTTATATCCTCTCCCGACAGGCACAGCAGGTTCCCCGCCCCGCCGTACCGCTGCCGAGAGGGGACAAAAAGGACATAACCTCGTACTGCAGTTCAACCCGGGCCCACGGCAACACACACTAGTACTATCTCCGAGGGATAGAAATGGTCCATGAGACCTAACAATTAGTGCATCTGAGCCTGGCTACCACTCAGATGCTTCCCCCTAAATGTAACCACAGTTATATGCTGACATCCTCAGGCTAGAGAGCAGAGTGATTAGAGCTGAGGGCTTATACAGTATCTCACAAAAGTGAGTACACCCCTCACATTTTTGTAAATACTAATTATATCTTTTCATGTGAAAACACTGAAGGAATGACACTTTGCTACAATGTAAAGTAGTAAGTGTACAGCTTGTATAACAGTGTAAATTTGCTGTCCCCTCAAAATAACTCAACACATTGCCATTAATGTCTAAACCGCTGGCAACAAAAGTGAGTACACCCCTAAGTGAAAATGTCAAAATTGGGTCCAATTAGCCATTTTCTCTCCCGGTGTCATGTGACTCGTTAGTGTTACAAAGTCTCAGGTGTGATTGGGGAGCAGGTGTGGTAAATTTGGTGTTATCGCTCTCATACTCTCATACTGGTCACTGGAAGTTCAACATGGCACCTCATGGCAAAGAACTCTCTGAGTATCTGAAAAAAATAACTTTCTCTACATAAAGATGACCTAGGCTATAGGAAGATTTCCAAGACCTTGAAACTGAGCTGCAGCATGGTGGCCAAGACCATACAGCGGTTTAATAGGACAGGTTTCTCTCAGAACAGGCCTTGCCATGGTTGACCAAAGAAGTTGAGTGCACCTGCTCAGCATCATATCCAGAGGTTGTCTTTGGGAAATAAACATATGAGTGCTGCCAGCATTTCTGCAGAGGTTGAAGGGGTGGGGGGGTCAGCCTGCTAGTGCTCAAACCATACGCCACAAACTGCATCAAATTGGTCTGCATCATCCCAGAAGGAAGCCTCTTCTAAAGATGATGCACAAGAAAGCCTGCAAACAGTTTGCGGAAGACAAGCAGACTAAGGACATGGATTACTGGAACCATGTTCTGTGGTCTGCTGAAACCAAGATAAACTTATTTGGTTCAGATGGTGTCAAGCGTGTGTGGTGGAAACCAGGTGAGTGCAAAGACAAGTGTGTCTTGCCTACAGTCAAGCATGGTGGTGGGAGTGTCATGGTCTGGGGCTTCAATGGTTGCTCCCGGCACTGGGGAACTACAGGTTTATTGAGGGAACCATGAATGCCAACATATACTGTGACATACTGAAACAGAGCATAATCCCCTCCCTTCGGAGACTGGGCCAGAGGGCAGTATTCCAACATGATAACGACCCCAAGAACACCTCCAAGATGACCACTGCCTTGCTAAAGAAGCTGAGGGTAAAGGTGATGAACTGGCCAACCATGTCTCCAGACCTAAACCCTATAGAGCAATGGTCATCAACCCTGTCCTCAGGGCCCACTAACAGGCCAGGTTTTATGTATTACCTTGGGGAGATGCAGACTAGAATACTTCAATCACTGAGCAGCAAATTATATCACCTGTGATGTATTTCAGTTATCTTGCAAACCTGGCCTGTTAGTGGGCCCTGAGGACAGGGTTGATGACCACTGCTATAGAGCATCTGTGGGGCATCCTCAAACAGAAGGTGGAGGAGCGCAAGGTCTCTAACATCAACCAGCTCTGTGATGTCGTCATGGAGAAGTAGAAGAGGACTCCAGTGGCAACCTGTGAAGCTCTGGTGAACTCCATGCCCAAGAAGGTTAAGACAGTACTGGAAAATAATGGTGGCCAAACAAAATATTGACACTCTGGGCCCAATTTGGACATTTTCACTAAGGGGTGTACTCACTTTTGTTGCCAGCAGTTTAGACATTAATGGCTTTGTTGAGTTATTTTGAGGGGACAGCAAATTTACACTGTTATACAAGCTGTACACTCACTACTTTACATTGTAGCAAAGGGTCATTCCTTCAGTGTTGTCACATGAAAAGATAGAATAAAATATTTTCAAAAATGTGAGGGATGTACTCACTTTTGTGAGCTACTGTTATGCCGCGTACACACGATTGGACATTTCGACAACAAAACCGTGGATTTTTTTCCGACGGATGTTCGCTCAAACTTGTCTTGCATACACACGGTCACACAAATGTTGTCGGAAATTGTGAACGTCAAGAACGCGGAGACGTACAACACTACGACGAACCGAGAAAAATTAAGTTCAATGATTCTGAGCAATGCGTCGAATTGATTCCGAGCATGCGTAGAATTTTTGTGCGCTGAATTGTGTACACACGGTTGGAATTTCCGACAACAACTTTTGTTGTCGGAAAATTTGAGAACCAGCTCTCAAATTTTTGTTGTCGGAAATTCCGACAGCAAATGTCCGATGGAGCCTACACACGGAACATTTGTTGTTGGAAATTCGCGGCATAAGTGTGTTGCTGTGCCTTCTTTGTCCAATAAGCAGTCTATAGAGGGTTTGGGAGGGTAGATATTACACCACTGTATTCCTTAATGCTGTGTGATCCGGGGTAATTATGCTCTAGTGGTGAATGCGTTTTAAGGAACACCAGTCATTCCAAACTGTATTTTTATAGGGCGTAGCAGCCCAATTTTATTTAAACTAAACAAACGTCACAGAAAATCTTCCCTCGCAGGGGGTTCCACCATCATTGTATAACAGAAATTTCAGCCTCTTGGCTCACTCACTCTTACTTATGCCTTGTACACACGATCAGATTTTCCGATGAAAAAAGTCTGACGGAATTCTTTCATTGGATATTCCGACCGTGTGTGGGCCCCATCTGACTTTTTTCCGATCACCTGTGTGGAACTTCGACGGAGAAAAAAACACGCATGCTCAGAATCAAGTCGACGCATGCTCAGAAGCATTGAACTTCATTTTTCTTGGCTCGTCGTAGTGTTGTACGTCACCGCGTTCTTGAAGATCGGAAATAGGTCTGACAGTGTGTATGCAAGACAGCTTGAACGGAATTCCGACGGAAAATTCCATCAGATTTCATCCCATCGGAAATTCCATGCATGTCGCATGACGTGTTAAAAATCAATGTTTCCCTATGGGAGCCGTCTTAACTGGTCCGACACATGTCGGTCCGACTTTGAGAATGCTCCCTGTACTACTTTGGTCCTACTTTAGCCCATTGACTATCATTGAAGTCGGATCAAAGTCAGATCCGACTTTGGCATGCGACTTGTGCTCTGCTGCTCTTGAGGGGGAACTCCAGGCCAAATTTTAAATAAAAAACCGGCATGGGTTCCCCATCCAGGAACATAACAGGCCCTTGGGTCTGGTCTGGATTTGAAGGGGAACCCCTACGCCGAAAAAAACGGCGTGGGGTCCCCCCAAAATCCAAACCAGACCCTTATCCAAGCACGCAACCTGGCAGGCCGCAAGGGAAGAGGGGGGGACGAGAGAGCGCCCCCCCTCCCTCCTGAACCGTACCAGGCCGCATGCCCTCAACATGGGGGGTTTGGTGCTCTGGAGCAGGGGGGCGACCTGCGGCTCCCCTACCCCAAAGCACCCTGTCCCCATGTTGATGAGGACAGGGCCTCTTCCCGACAACCCTGGCCGTTGGTTGTCGGGGTCTGCGGGCGGGGGGCTTATCGGAATCCGGGAGCCCCTTTAATAAGGGGGCCCCCAGATCCCGGCCCCCCCACCCTATGTGAATGGGTATGGGGTACATCGTACCCCTACCCATTCACCTGGTGGAAAAAAATGTCAATAAAAAACACACACAGCTTTTTAAATTAATTTATTGCACAGCTCCGGGGGTCTCCGCACTCTCCGGTTCTTTCTTCCGCCGGGATTTCTCCGCTATCTTCTTCCAGCTCTTTTGCTAGCGGAGAGGCCCGGTCTTCCCGTCGTCTCGTCCGGCTCTCCGTTGTCCTTCTGCCGGCCCCTCCACTATCTTCTTCCAGCTCTTTTGCTAGTGGAGGGGCCGGTCTTCCCGTCGCCGTCTTCTTCTCTCTTCTCCTCCTCGATGTTGCCTCGTCGCTTCCTCCCGCTGTAATACTGGCTGTTCACTCCGCTCCGAATTAATATAGGCTTCTCATGACGTCACAGTCACATGCTCCGGGTGGCCCCGGAGCATGTGACTGTGACGTCATGGGAGCATGTGACTGTGACATCATGAGAAGCCTATATCAATCGGCGCGCACCGCAACACCCAGCATTAGAGCGGGAGGAAGCGACATGTCAACATCGAGAAGGAAAAGAGGGAAGAAGACGGCGACGACGGGAAGACCGGCCCCTCCACTAGCAAAAGAGCTGAAAGAAGATAGTGGAGGGGCCGGCAGAAGGACAACGGAGAGCCGGACGAGACGACGGGAAGACCGGGCCTCCGCTAGTAAAAGAGCTGGAAGAAGATAGCGGAGGCCCGGCGGAAGAAAGAACCGGAGAGCGGGAGAAGAAGAAGGCGACGGAGAAGACCGGGCCCCGCTAGCAAAAGAGCTGGAAGAAGATAGCGGAGGCCCGGTGGAAGGAAGAAAGAACTGGAGAGCGCGGAGACGAAACCGGAGACCCCCGAAGTCGGAAGAAGACCCCCGAAGCTGTGCAATAAATTACTTTAAAAACATGTGTTGTGGTTTTTTTTGACATTTTTTCCCACCAGGTGAATGGGTAGGGGTACGATGTACCCCATACCCATTCACATAGGGTGGGGGGCCGGGATCTGGGGGCCCCCTTATTAAAGGGGGGCTCCCGGATTCCGATAAGCCTCCCGCCCGCAGACCCCGACAACCAACGGCCAGGGTTGTCGGGAAGAGGCCCTGTCCTCATCAACATGGGGACAGGGTGCTTTGGGGTGGGGGGGCCGCAGGTCGCCCCCCTGCCCCAGAGCACCAAACCCCCCATGTTGAGGGCATGCGGTCTGGTACGGTTCAGGAGGGAGGGGGGTCGCTCTCTCGTCCCCCCCCTCTTCCCCTGCGGCCCGCCAGGTTGCGTGCTCGGATAAGGTTCTGGTTTGGATTTTGGGGGGGACCCCCACGCCGTTTTTTTGGTGTAGGGGTTCCCCTTCAAATCCAGACCAGACCCAAGGGCCTGGTATGCTCCTGGAGGGGGAACCCATGCCGTTTTTTTTATTTAAAATTGGGCCTGGAGTTCCCCCTCAAGATTCATACCAAACACAGTGCCTGGTATTGGCGGGGATCCAAGTCGGATCCCCGTTCATTGAAAGTCGGACATATGTCGGCTTCATGTCGCGGGCAAAGTCGGATCCAAAGTAGGACGGCTGTCATGTCGCACTAGTATGAACCCAGCCTCAGGGGAATATAAACCCAGCCCACAGGTGTGCAATTAGTATTCCTGCCAAAATCAGGTATACATTGCTCACATGCACCTGTGACACAGGGTCACATCTCCAAAATTGGTGTCTTTTTCCTGGTTGTGTTGTCTGGCAGAGGTGTGTGAATAAAAAATTGACTGGGCAGAACTACAAATTATATGGCGAATAACCCAGTATCTATATATTTTCAGCTGTTTGGTTGGAGTTCAGCCCTAAAGGGGACCTATAACCTTTAATACTTTTTAGATATACATGTATAGCACCCTTTAGTGTGCTACTAGAATAGTGCAAGCAAATTTAGTGGCTCATGGTCAAATGAGTATTAAATCTGGGTCAAGTGTTTATTGCAGGACAGACTGAATGACTGAATGATACAGGCAGGTCTCTGGTGCCTCCCTCTGATTCTGGAAGTTTGGAGAAACTTCTAGAATTTAGTGAGCGGAGGCCATGAGGGTTGATCTGCATACTTAAAGCGGAACTTCAGTCATTGTTTTCATCTTTCCATCCATTAAATCTTCTACCCTTGTTGTTTTAACTTTGGATAGTAAAACATTTTTTTTCTGCCAGTAAATACCTTATACAGCCCACTTCCTGTTTCTTGTTTGGTAAAAAGCCTAGGCTTATGACATCATGCACAGCTCTCTCTCTCTCTCTCACTCTGGTGAGAGTTTTCCCAGGAATGGGGGGAGTCATAAGAGGGCCAATGAGAGCTGCAGAGCTGTAGGTGTGCCTCAGTGTGTCTGTGTAAATCCAGAAAGTGAACAGTCAGCAGCTTCAGCTGCCCACAGTTAAAATGGATGCAGCCAGACTTAGTGGAGGGGGATTTCTGCAGCATATTTGGCAAGTACAGAATCACAGTATATATAAAATATATGCAAAGTGGTTGGAGGGAAGCTTCGGAATGGCAAAGATGTTTTTATTACAAATTATGTGAGCAGACTGCAGTTCCTCTTTAAGGGGAGCTTGGCCCATCCTCAGGCAGTGGGCCAGGCAGGGTGGCTGAGCAAGGCCCTAAATATGGATGAGCCATGCCAGCACAGGAGTCAGGTTGAAGATAGGCCTCGAGGGGAACCCCTGAACCAGGGTGGGGGGGGGGTGCTTTGCCTCGGGCTTGAGCTCGGGCTGGCTTGAGAGGATCCTGATAGCATTGCGATTTAAAAGTAATCTTACCTATTAAGCAGGCAGGAGCAAGAAAGAGAGTGTGAGTACATCAGCACACTCAGGGTCTTGCAAGGTCTTGCAAGGGGAAAGACTGCCATATGTAGCAAGCTTTTCTAGCAGACACTGTTGTGCATAAATATTTCCTTTCCCTTGCCCTGGGAGATCTTCAGTAGCAGCTGGGTGGGGCTGGGGAAGAAGCAGCCAGGTGGGCTGGTAGTTCTTGCAGTCAGTAGAACTGGGATCAGTGTCTACAGTGGAGCTGGAGGTACTTCGGTGTGCAACCTACAACACTTTTTGATGCTTTCTAAGGGACTGAGAGTCCCTAGTTCTTAAGGGACTTTTGCATTTTTTTGTGCCTGGAAAGGTGGACCGTTCAAGACCTTGTACATAGAGGAGGAAGTTGTCCCTGTTTTTTGTTCTTTGATTCAAGTTGGGCATCCCATACATCCCTTTACCCCATCCATGTTGTTACCCATAATAAAACATAAAAACAAAGCCAAGGGACTTACTTCTTGTGTTTGGATGCAAGCTGAGAATGCGTGTTGCCTGGCTGTGCAGGAGTATGAGAGTCAGTTACCAGCAGCTCCTGCGGGGGTAGTGCTACACATGTGAAAAAGATCGTCCCAGTGCTATGTCTTGTCACTGTGGTATAGCAGCAGCAGCAGAAGCAGCCACTGATCAGTGTATTCTGACAGTTGTGGGTGCCTCTGTTAGAATACAATGTCCCAGCGGGGGAGATTCTTCCACCCACCTTGTTTGTGCCTGCTGAATGAAAAAAATTAACAGTTTATGACCAGCCTAAACCCCAACTTCATGTTTTAGAGGACTTTAAATAGTTTGTTTGTCTGCTCCAAATGAACTATTTCCTTCACTAACACATGTAGCAGCTGTCAGCACTAGGGATGGGCCCGGTGCTCGATTCGAACCCATGTTCGAATCGAGCACCGGGCGTTCGCTCGCTCGTCGAGCCCAGAACTATTTGGGCCGTTCGCATCACATTCGTGTGGAGAAATTGAAAATAATACCTGTCACCTGTATCTCATAGGCACCACATCCCTTCATTACGAAGCTATATAGAAATATGAAGGTATTGGGACTTTTAAGGTGCAACAACTACACAATATTCAATATAAAAAATATAATTTTATTACAAAAAAATATATATGAAAATTCATATGTACAAATATACATGAACCATCAAAATAAACATAATAGAGTTTCCAAAGTGCATACAGACAAAATTCTCTACATGTTTCGCCATTTTGTAGGCTTCCTCAGGAGTTTGTCATGCAAATACTGGAAACAAAAAAAGAAAAATAATAAATACATAATATTATTAACTCAAATTTCAAACTCAAAATTACAAAACAGAATATTATTAAGAAAAAAAAGGATAACTGAAAACCATAACCAGCCCAATGGTTGCTCAAAAGTTCATCTCAAAATTAGATCTATTTATTCAAGGTATATGACCTTATTAGTATCAGTTGTAAGTACATTACCTGTAAATTTTGATGGTACAATCTAAAATGAAGAATGACCAGATAGCCAATGAGCTATCCCACACGGGGGGCGCCCGTAAGGAGGGGATCATATGGTGTATCATAGAGGGGGAGAAATACTGGCACAAATAACCACCCGGATATTACTAGCACAGGAACAGAGGGCCATCTGGGGGAAATTACAAAGAAAATTCGAATGAAGTCAAATAACAATCTATGTATAAGAGTAAAGGCGTCTAATCTAGTTATACGGCACATACCCCATCAGTATTTACCTGTTTATGGCTGTTGATAGTAAAAAATATAAATTAGAATAGGCAAAAAAGGGGGCAGTATCTCCAAAGTACCCCAATCAGTGTCCACTCTAAAGGAAACAGAAATAGTGGAAATTACTATAAATATATGTAATAATCCCCTCTAGTTGGTAATCAGAATTTTAATTTTTAGCCATATACTTGCTAGCTGATATATACCTGGTTAATCCAATTGGATAAAGTGTGTCCACATTAGGGCATCTCTGCCGAAAAACTTGTTTTACAAAACCGATCAATCAGTTTACTGAAAAAATAAAATATAAAACCATTTGGGATTAAAGACCAAAGTAAACCAGACAACAGGATAAAAACCAATGTTGCCCATAAAGAGATCTAGTGCCTAAGTAATTTACCTTTGACTGATATCTAAGAACGTCTTCTCCCCAGAGTGTTGGTCATGCTACTGATTTACAAGGCTGCGATCCGGACTATATACCCCCCCTCCCCCTTCCCATTGGACGCACAATGGCGCCAAATCAATGGGCGGAGCGGGCACGTCAGTTCCGACATCACCCATCGTCAGATCCGACCCGGAAGTGACAATTCCACCACTGAAAAACCGGAGACGTCCGCCGGAAGCACCACCCCCGCTCATCAGGAGAAAACATCCTGACGAGCTGGACGCACCATAAGACGGATCCGGAAGGGGAAAAAACATGCCTAAAGTATAGAAAAGGGCAGACTTCCTTTTAAAATCACGGCAGAAAGGGCACATTGGATGTTAAAAAATGGGGCCAGGATATCCGGTGGGCTTAGTCAGATGGCGCTCAGATTGTCTCCCAAAGGAGAACAAAGAGAAACGCCCTGGGCGCCCATATGATCACCAAATCCCCCCCAAAAAAAGAAAAGGGAAACGCCACCCTAAAAAATGTGGTAAACTCAATTGAAATCAATTACATATAATGCAGATTTATCAATGATTAAAGAGAGCCCCTATGGAATATAGAAATGGTACATTCAGTCACCTGTACATAAAGACAAATTTAATAAACAAAAATAAAAATAACAAAACAAAATTTAATTTGTTTTAAACAGAGTCTACATATACAGCATAACGATTTTTTTTCCTACAAAAAGGGTTTTTCAGTGGTGGAATTGTCACTTCCGGGTCGGATCTGACGATGGGTGATGTCGGAACTGACGTGCCCGCTCCGCCCATTGATTTGGCGCCATTGTGCGTCCAATGGGAAGGGGGAGGGGGGGTATATAGTCCGGATCGCAGCCTTGTAAATCAGTAGCATGACCAACACTCTGGGGAGAAGACGTTCTTAGATATCAGTCAAAGGTAAATTACTTAGGCACTAGATCTCTTTATGGGCAACATTGGTTTTTATCCTGTTGTCTGGTTTACTTTGGTCTTTAATCCCAAATGGTTTTATATTTTATTTTTTCAGTAAACTGATTGATCGGTTTTGTAAAACAAGTTTTTCGGCAGAGATGCCCTAATGTGGACACACTTTATCCAATTGGATTAACCAGGTATATATCAGCTAGCAAGTATATGGCTAAAAATTAAAATTCTGATTACCAACTAGAGGGGATTATTACATATATTTATAGTAATTTCCACTATTTCTGTTTCCTTTAGAGTGGACACTGATTGGGGTACTTTGGAGATACTGCCCCCTTTTTTGCCTATTCTAATTTATATTTTTTACTATCAACAGCCATAAACAGGTAAATACTGATGGGGTATGTGCCGTATAACTAGATTAGACGCCTTTACTCTTATACATAGATTGTTATTTGACTTCATTCGAATTTTCTTTGTAATTTCCCCCAGATGGCCCTCTGTTCCTGTGCTAGTAATATCCGGGTGGTTATTTGTGCCAGTATTTCTCCCCCTCTATGATACACCATATGATCCCCTCCTTACGGGCGCCCCCCGTGTGGGATAGCTCATTGGCTATCTGGTCATTCTTCATTTTAGATTGTACCATCAAAATTTACAGGTAATGTGCTTACAACTGATACTAATAAGGTCATATACCTTGAATAAATAGATCTAATTTTGAGATGAACTTTTGAGCAACCATTGGGCTGGTTATGGTTTTCAGTTATCCTTTTTTTTCTTAATAATATTCTGTTTTGTAATTTTGAGTTTGAAATTTGAGTTAATAATATTATGTATTTATTATTTTTCTTTTTTTGTTTCCAGTATTTGCATGACAAACTCCTGAGGAAGCCTACAAAATGGCGAAACATGTAGAGAATTTTGTCTGTATGCACTTTGGAAACTCTATTATGTTTATTTTGATGGTTCATGTATATTTGTACATATGAATTTTCATATATATTTTTTTGTAATAAAATTATATTTTTTATATTGAATATTGTGTAGTTGTTGCACCTTAAAAGTCCCAATACCTTCATATTTCTATATATCACATTCGTGTGATGCGAGCGGCCCCGCAATGCATTGCGGCCGGCGCGGCCGGCGCAGTGCATTGCTGGCTGATGATTGGCCAAGCATGCACTGTGACCCCGCATGCTTGGCCAATCACAGCGCCCGAAACTCGGAGAGCAATAATTGGCTACAGGCAGGACGCCTGTAGCCAATTACAGCTCAGGGGCTTTAGTACATGCCCCACCATTTAAAAGGCCGCCACGCCATCGGCCCCGGTCACATGAGTTCCGGCTTTAGGAGAGATCAGTCTGCTGATTCTGTCTTTGCTTGATACTGAAAGATTTGCTCTTCTTTGCTAAACCATTGGCTGTTTCTTTGCTAAACCATTGCTACCTAAGTCATTGATCGTTCATTGCTGCTGATTGCACAGTTAGTGTGTTATTAGCTGCTGCTGGGGATTAGTCTGGTGCGTGCTTACTGTTAGTACAGTATTGCAGTAGTACCAACCGCAGTGCTGTTAGCACAGCATTGCACCCCAACAGCACCCATAGGACTTCTAGTGTGTTAGTGGCAGCAAACAGAGCTCCTATATTTTCTTCTCAGCAGCACCCATAGGACTTCTAGTGTGTTAGTGGCATCACACAGAGCTCCTATATTTTCTTCTCAGCAGCACCCATAGGACTTCTAGTGTGTTAGTGGCATCACACAGAGCTCCTATATTTTCTTCTCAGCAGCACCCATAGGACTTCTAGTGTGTTAGTGGCAGCAAACAGAGCTCCTATATTTTCTTCTCAGCAGCACCCATAGGACTTCTAGTGTGTTAGTGGCAGCAAACAGAGCTCCTATATTTTCTTCTCAGCAGCACCCATAGGACTTCTAGTGTGTTAGTGGCAGCAAACAGAGCTCCTATATTTTCTTCTCAGCAGCACCCATAGGACTTCTAGTGTGTTAGTGGCAGCAAACAGAGCTCCTATATTTTCTTCTCAGCAGCACCCATAGGACTTCTAGTGTGTTAGTGGCATCACACAGAGTTCCTATATTTTCATCTCAGCAGCACCCATAGGACTTCTAGTGTGTTAGTGGCAGCAAACAGAGCTCCTATATTTTCTTCTCAGCACCACCCATAGGACTTCTAGTGTGTTAGTGGCATCACACAGAGCTCCTATATTTTCATCTCAGAAGCACCCATAGGACTTCTAGTGTGTTAGTGGCATCACACAGAGCTCCTATATTTTCTTCTCAGAAGCACCCATAGGACTTCTAGTGTGTTAGTGGCAGCAAACAGAGCTCCTATATTTTCTTCTCAGCAGCACCCATAGGACTTCTAGTGTGTTAGTGGCATCACACAGAGCTCCTATATTTTCATCTCAGAAGCACCCATAGGACTTCTAGTGTGTTAGTGGCATCACACATAGCTCCTATATTTTCTTCTCAGCAGCACCCATAGGACTTCTAGTGTGTTAGTGGCATCACACAGAGCTCCTATATTTTCATCTCAGAAGCACCCATAGGACTTCTAGTGTGTTAGTGGCATCACACAGAGCTCCTATATTTTCTTCTCAGCAGCACCCATAGGACTTCTAGTGTGTTAGTGGCAGCAAACAGAGCTCCTATATTTTCTTCTCAGCAGCACCCATAGGACTTCTAGTGTGTTAGTGGCATCACACAGAGCTCCTATATTTTCTTCTCAGCAGCACCCATAGGACTTCTAGTGTGTTAGTGGCATCACACAGAGTTCCTATATTTTCATCTCAGAAGCACCCATAGGACTTCTAGTGTGTTAGTGGCATCACACAGAGCTCCTATATTTTCTTCTCAGCAGCACCCATAGGACTTCTAGTGTGTTAGTGGCATCACACAGAGCTCCTATATTTTCATCTCAGAAGCACCCATAGGACTTCTAGTGTGTTAGTGGCATCACACAGAGTTCCTATATTTTCATCTCAGCAGCACCCATAGGACTTCTAGTGTGTTAGTGGCAGCAAACAGAGCTCCTATATTTTCTTCTCAGCAGCACCCATAGGACTTCTAGTGTGTTAGTGGCAGCAAACAGAGCTCCTATATTTTCTTCTCAGCAGCACCCATAGGACTTCTAGTGTGTTAGTGGCATCACACAGAGTTCCTATATTTTCATCTCAGAAGCACCCATAGGACTTCTAGTGTGTTAGTGGCATCACACAGAGCTCCTATATTTTCTTCTCAGAAGCACCCATAGGACTTCTAGTGTGTTAGTGGCAGCAAACAGAGCTCCTATATTTTCTTCTTAGCAGCACCCATAGGACTTCTAATGTGTTAGTGGCATCACACAGAGTTCCTATATTTTCATCTCAGAAGCACCCATAGGACTTCTAGTGTGTTAGTGGCATCACACAGAGCTGCTATATTTTCTTCTCAGAAGCACCCATAGGACTTCTAGTGTGTTAGTGGCAGCAAACAGAGCTCCTATATTTTCTTGTCAGCAGCACACATAGTACCTATAGTGTGTTAGTGTCAGCACCCATAGGACCTACAGTGTGTTGTGAGCACCCATAGGACTCCTAGTGTGTTAGTGGCATCACACAGAGTTCCTATATTTTCATCTCAGCAGCACCCATAGGACTTCTAGTGTGTTAGTGGCAGCAAACAGAGCTCCTATATTTTCTTCTCAGCAGCACCCATAGGACTTCTAGTGTGTTAGTGGCAGCAAACAGAGCTCCTATATTTTCTTCTCAGCAGCACCCATAGGACTTCTAGTGTGTTAGTGGCAGCAAACAGAGCTCCTATATTTTCTTCTCAGCAGCACCCATAGGACTTCTAATGTGTTAGTGGCATCACACAGAGCTCCTATATTTTCTTCTCAGCAGCACCCATAGGACTTCTAGTGTGTTAGTGGCATCACACAGAGTTCCTATATTTTCATCTCAGAAGCACCCATAGGACTTCTAGTGTGTTAGTGGCATCACACAGAGCTCCTATATTTTCTTCTCAGAAGCACCCATAGGACTTCTAGTGTGTTAGTGGCAGCAAACAGAGCTCCTATATTTTCTTCTTAGCAGCACCCATAGGACTTCTAATGTGTTAGTGGCATCACACAGAGTTCCTATATTTTCATCTCAGAAGCACCCATAGGACTTCTAGTGTGTTAGTGGCATCACACAGATTTCCTATATTTTCATCTCAGCAGCACCCATAGGACTTCTAGTGTGTTAGTGGCAGCAAACAGAGCTCCTATATTTTCTTCTCAGCAGCACCCATAGGACTTCTAGTGTGTTAGTGGCAGCAAACAGAGCTCCTATATTTTCTTCTCAGCAGCACCCATAGGACTTCTAGTGTGTTAGTGGCATCACACAGAGCTCCTATATTTTCTTCTCAGCAGCACCCATAGGACTTCTAGTGTGTTAGTGGCAGCAAACAGAGCTCCTATATTTTCTTCTCAGCAGCACCCATAGGACTTCTAATGTGTTAGTGGCATCACACAGAGTTCCTATATTTTCATCTCAGAAGCACCCATAGGACTTCTAGTGTGTTAGTGGCATCACACAGAGCTCCTATATTTTCTTCTCAGAAGCACCCATAGGACTTCTAGTGTGTTAGTGGCAGCAAACAGAGCTCCTATATTTTCTTCTTAGCAGCACCCATAGGACTTCTAATGTGTTAGTGGCATCACACAGAGTTCCTATATTTTCTTCTCAGCAGCACCCATAGGACTTCTAGTGTGTTAGTGGCATCACACAGAGTTCCTATATTTTCATCTCAGAAGCACCCATAGGACTTCTAGTGTGTTAGTGGCATCACACAGAGCTCCTATATTTTCTTCTCAGCAGCACCCATAGGACTTCTAGTGTGTTAGTGGCATCACACAGAGCTCCTATATTTTCATCTCAGAAGCACCCATAGGACTTCTAGTGTGTTAGTGGCATCACACAGAGCTCCTATATTTTCTTCTCAGCAGCACCCATAGGACTTCTAGTGTGTTAGTGGCAGCAAACAGAGCTCCTATATTTTCTTCTCAGAAGCACCCATAGGACTTCTAGTGTGTTAGTGGTATCACACAGAGTTCCTATATTTTCATCTCAGAAGCACCCATAGGACTTCTAGTGTGTTAGCGGCATCACACAGAGCTCCTATATTTTCTTCTCAGCAGCACCCATAGGACTTCTAGTGTGTTAGTGGCATCACACAGAGCTCCTATATTTTCATCTCAGAAGCACCAATAGGACTTCTAGTGTGTTAGTGGCAGCAAACAGAGCTCCTATATTTTCTTGTCAGCAGCACACATAGTACCTATAGTGTGTTAGTGTCAGCACCCATAGGACCTACAGTGTGTTGTGAGCACACATAGGAGTTCTATTTTTTATACTATATACACTACCGACTACAATGGCTGGAAGACCGCCAAGGAGAGGCAGAGCGTGCCGAGGCAAGAACACAGGGCAGGCAGGCTCTGTTTCTAGAGACAACAGTGCTGGCCGTGGACGTGGTCGTGCATCGTCATCAGCACGTGGCCATGGGACACGCTTGTCTTTGTTTTCGGCAGCTGGACATGTGGAGCCGCATCATGCCAAAGGCTTGGTAGAATGGATGACCAAGCCCTCCTCATCCTCCTCATCCTCTCTCACCCAGGCTCAGGGTACTGGCAGAGCAGCTGCCAACGCGTACTCAATGGCATCATCAGCCACCCCTTCCCTAGACCCACCATGTCCTCCTGAGGAGTCCCCCGAACTGTTTGAGCACAGTGTTGGGTACATGCTCCAGGAGGATGCCCAACGATTCGAAGGCTCGGATGATGATACCCAGCTTGAGGAAGTCAGTAGTGTGCGCGCAGAGAGAGGGGATGCTGAAGGACAGCAATCTGGCAGTAGTGTTCCACCAGCTGCAGCTTACTGCCAGGTTTGCTCTAGTGGTGAAGAGGGAGGGGATGATGAGGTCACTGACTCCACGTGGGTGCCTGAAGGGAGAGAGGAGGAGGAGGAGGAGGATGCAGCGTCACATGTCCAACGAGGCAGGATGCCCCCTGGAGGCCAGCTAGAGGCCAGCACAGCAACTGTACCACACCGCAGAGCTCCGCCTGTGCAGGGCGCTGCCTCTGCACGTTATCACAAAAGTTCTTTGGTGTGGGCCTTTTTTGAGACGAGTGCATCAGATCGCACCACTGCTATTTGCAATATTTGTCTCAAGCGTATCTCGCGTGGCCAAAACATCAGCCGCTTGGGCACCACAAGCATGAGCAGACATATGTCGACCTGCCATGCAGCTCGTTGGCAAGCACACATAAAAGACCCACACCAAAGAACAAAGCGGACCTCTCCTTGCTCCTCATCAGCTGGGATCTCCATCCCCACTATATCTTCAGTCCTCTCTGAAAGCTGCTCTGAGAGGACTGAAGGTGTAGAATTAGGTGTGTCACAACCAAGTACTTGCAGTACACCGACGTCCGATTGTAGCAGGCAAATTTCCCTGCCCCAGCTGCTGGACCGTCGAAAGAAGTATACTCCCAGCCATCCACATGCCCAGCGGTTGAATGCTAGCTTGGCTAAATTGCTAGCACTTCAACTGCTGCCTTTTCAGTTGATAGACTCGGCCCCCTTCCGTGAGTTTGTTCAATGTGCGGTTCCTCAGTGGCAGGTTCCCAAACGCCACTTTTTCTCACGGAAGGCGATTCCGTCTCTCTACTGGCATGTGGAAGGCAATGTCCATGCCTCGCTGGACAGGGCGGTCAGCGGTAAGGTGCATATTACCGCTGACTCATGGTCCAGCAGGCATGGACAGGGACGTTATCTTTCTTTCACGGCCCATTGGGTCACTCTATTGGCAGCTGGGAGGGATGCAGGACAAGGTGCAGTAGTGTTGGAGGTTGTTCCGCCACCACGCCTCCAAAATGCTACTACTGGTTGTGACACACCTCTCTCCTCCACCCCCTCCTCTTCTTCTTCCTCCATGTCCTCTTCGAGTGCTCTGTCCTCGGAACCAGCGGTGCTCCGTAGGCGTACAAGGGGCTACGCGAGTACGCAGGCAAAAAGATGCCATGCCGTGCTTGCGCTGGTGTGTTTGGGGGACAGGAGCCACACTGGGCCAGAGGTTCTGGCAGCTCTGCAGGGGCAGGCCGAGAGGTGGTTGACGCCACGCCAGCTTAAGCCAGGAATGGTCGTTTCTGATAATGGCACCAACCTCCTCTCCGCCCTGCGACAGGGGCAGCTCACCCATGTGCCCTGTATGGCTCACGTCCTCAACCTGGTGGTGCAGCGGTTCTTGGGCAGGTTCCCAGGCTTACAGGATGTCCTGAGGCAGGCCAGGAAAGTCTGTGTGCATTTCCGCCGATCTTATAATGCCAGTGCTCGGCTGACTGAGCTGCAAAAGGAGCTGAACCTGCCCAAGAACCGCCTAATATGTGACATGCCCACCAGGTGGAACTCAACGTTGGCCATGCTGCAGCGACTGCACACGCAGCAGAGGGCCATCAATGAGTACCTTTGCGACTACGGCACCAGGACAGGGTCAGGGGAGCTTGGCTTTTTTTCCCCACGCCAGTGGAGCATGATCAGGGATGCATGCACTGTCCTCTCACCATTTGAGGAGGCCACGAGGATGGTGAGCAGTGACAGTGCATGCATCAGTGACACTGTACCTCTTGTCCACCTGTTGGAGCATACGCTGCGTGGGATAATGGACAGGGCACTTGAGGCAGAACAGAGGCAGGAAGAGGAGGACTTCCTTGTCTCTCAAGGCCCCCTTTATCCAGACAATGTTCCTTCTGTCCCACCCATCACACAGGAAGAGGAGGAGGAGGAGGAGGAGGAGGAGGATTGTGTGAGCATGGAGGTGGAGCCTGGCACTCAGCATCAGCAGCAGCAGTCTTTTAGGGATGATGTACAGTCCCAACAAACCAGTGGACTTGTACGTGGCTGGGAGGAGGTGGCTGGCGATCATGTCATCCTCAGTGACCCAGAAGACTCCGGCCCGAATGCCTCAGCTAACCTACGCTGCATGGCCTCCCTGATCCTGCAAAGCCTGCGGAAGGATCCTCGTGTTCTTCGGATCAAGGAGAGTGACCATTACTGGCTGGCCACTCTCCTTGATCCACGGTACAAGGGTAAGGTTGCGGACCTTATCTTGCCGTCGCAGAGGGAGCAGAGGATGAGACATCTCAGGGAGGCCTTGCAGAAAGGTCTGTGCAACGCGTTCCCAGAAACTGGGAGGTTACAAACTCCTGGTCCTGGACGACGAGTTGCTGAGGCTTCGGTCAGTAGCAGAAGGAGCGGTGGGGAAGGTGGACGTCTGACCGATGCGTTCAGACAATTTTTTAGTCCGCAGCCCCAAGGTATGATCGGTTCCAGCAACCATCGCCAGCGTCTGATATACATGGTGCAGGAATACCTAGGGGCAAGGTCAGACTTGGACACCTTTCCCACCGAAAATCCTCTGGCTTACTGGGTCCTGAGGATGGATCACTGGCCAGAGCTTGCACAGTATGCAATTGAGCTACTGGCCTGTCCTGCATCCAGCGTTCTTTCCGAACGCACATTCAGTGCTGCTGGAGGATTTGTCACCGATCATAGGGTGCGCCTGTCCACCGACTCGGTTGATCGACTGACCTTCATAAAAATGAATCAGTCTTGGATCACCACCAGCTACCAGACACCTGAAGCGGATATAACGGAATAATTTATAATGTCACATCCCTTCAAGACTGCCTATGCTGATGCTGAGTGACTGTCCTGTTATGTTCACTGACTATCCTCTTCCTCCTCCTCAATGATCCATGCCACCACACCAGTGCCTAAGGCACAATTTTTCAGCCCCTGTATAACAGGGGCGTGTAATTACAATTTTTTAAAAAGATGCTTCGCAACAGGTGTGACTGCTGTGCTCAGAGTACAGTATCTGTGAGGGGTTGCAGTGTTGTGGCACCAGCACCAGTGCCTAAGGCACAATTTTTCAGCCCCTGTTGGGGCGTGTAATTACAATTTTTAGGCAATGCTTTGCAACAGGTCTCATTGCTGTGCTCAGAGTACAGTATCTGTGAGGGGTTGCAGTGTTGTGGCACCAGCACCAGTGCCTAAGGCACAATTTTTCAGCCCCTGTATAACAGGGGCGTGTAATTACAATTTTTTAAAAAGATGCTTCGCAACAGGTGTGACTGCTGTGCTCCAAGTACAGTATCTGTGAGGGGTTGCAGTGTTGTGGCACCAGCACCAATGCCTAAGGCACAATTTTTCAGCCCCTGTTTAACAGGGGCGTGTAATTACAAATCTTGATCTAATAGTTCACAGCAGGGCCCATTCCTGCGCCCACCAAGAGTAACTATGAGGGCCTACAGTCTTGTGGCAACACCGTCCACCACCACCACCACCACCAAAGGCCCAATTTTTCTGCCCTGTTCAACAGGTGCATGCAATTACAAATCTTGATCTAATAACTCACAGCAGGGCCCATTCCTGCACCCACCAAGAGTAACTGTGAGGGCTTACAGTCTTGTGGCAACACCGTCCACCACCACCACCACCACCACCAAAGGCCCAATTTTTCTGCCCGGTTCAACAGGTGCATGCAAGTACAAATCTTGATCTATTAACTCACAGCAGGGCCCATTCCTGTGCCCACCAGTCTTGTGGCTACACCAACATCTAATAGGGCAAATTTCTGCAGAGTATATACGGTAGGCCCCTACTTTCAAACATCCAACTTACAAACGACTCCTACTTGCAAACGGCAAGAGAAAACAGGAAGTGAGAGGAAATCTACCCCTAGGAAGGAAAATTCTATCCTGTTAGATTTAATTTGGGAAAAAGGTATCTCCTCTCTACTGATGCTTTATCACCAATCCTTGTTTCAATTAAAACCCCACTTTTCCAAAAACATTTGTCATTGGGACGGAAAGTGAGGTGACATGTTCTGAACAGATGTGCAAAGACAGCAAATGTTACAGGGGTGATAACCCCTCCCTATGTTCTCCAAAAAGCTTAAAAATTGATTTTTTTGGGATGTAGCTACACTTCATAATGTACCTGTTCAGATTCTACTTAAGAACAAACCTACAGTCCATGTCTTGTTTGCACCACCTATATACTGCTGTTCAGAGTATATAGGGTTGTAGGTATAGGGTTTTATTTTGGGTGCGGGGTCCCCCTTAGTATCCATACAAGACCCAAAGGGGCTGGGGTGGGGGGGGGTGATGGGGTAGCCATGCCATTTTTCTCAAGGATTTTCAGCCATATGGCGGCCAGGACAAGACATGACATTAAAGCCGCAAGTGGTTTTAAATGGCTTCTTTTTTTCCTTTACAAATGTCATTTTGTGCAAGGACAGTTCTAAACACGGGAAACACATGCCACTTCACAGGCATACTTTAGACACCCCCCATGTACCATATTTAAAGGAAAATTTCACTTTTTTTTTTTTCACTTTATGCATCATTAAAATGACTGCTCCCGAAAAAACTTTAGTTTTTAAAATTTCTTTTTGCATTGATATATGTCCCCTGGGGCAGGACCCGGGTCTCCAAACCTGTTTTATGACATTAACATGCATATTGGCCGTTGTAATTAGCAATTTTGATTTTGAACGTTCGCGTCCATTATAACGAATAGGGTTCGAAAATTCGCGCGAACTTTCGGTCCGTTCGAAGGTTCTGGTGCGAACCGAACCCGGGGGTGTTCGGCTCATCCCTAGTCAGCACTGTATATATTGTGTGCAGCCTCAGATACATACAGTATACGACTCTGTGTTCTGTCATTGGGATGGGAACTTTCTGTCCCACTTTCAGAAGAAAGACAAGTCACACTTTGTGTTGCTCAGCCATTCACAGGAAGCTTTGTAATTTATGAATAAATACAAGGCTTCCTCCGATTGGCTGAGGCAGAGAGGTGGACGGATGATGTCACAATCCCCACCTTATCCAGTCGGAAGAAGCCTTGAATTAATTCATAAAATACAAAGCTTCCTGTGAATGGCTGAGCAGACCGACTCCGATTATTTCGGAAAAAACAGGACAGGAAGATCCCATCCAGCTACTGGAACACAGTGATGTATACTGTATGGTCAACTCTTCAAACAACAATAAATGTAGCCAGGACATTTATAAGGGTACATGAATACTGAATGTGGTAACAATACAAGAAAGTAAAGTTAAAAACACATTTCCTTTATTAAAAGATAATCATGATAAAACAAAAACATACATCATGGCCCATATTAAAAGTCCATACAATATACCACAAACATTTTCTATATCATATAGGTTGTAAGTAGCTATCACTCAGAAATACTAGATTTCACATAGGAGAACCCAATGCATTTCGAACACGTGTCTTCTTCAGGGATATATGTGATATATTATCTAGAACACACTGTATACTGTGAGAAACATAATCCATAAATAATCAGAGAACATTCAATATAACCTGAATCAGAGTTGTTACGTGCATGCTATGAGGACCACGATGAATCCTGGCCATGTACCTTTAAAAGCATAAATATGGATTGTTGCGCTACGGAACCCCCAATCCTCAGCTACTGGGGACAAACGCAGGGGCTGCTTTAGATGGCAACAATTTGACTCTACATAGAAAAAAAGGGGAATATACAAATAAGTGCAAGACATTTATGACTTGCCCAAACTCAAACCCACACCCAGTTATGTTAACAATAGATTTAGACCAATGTCCTACTAATGTCTGTTACTGGTTGAAGGCTAGCTCTTGTATCCACATGGGGAGGATAATTATAAGTCCATGTAATCAAAATCTACAAAAATCTAAGTATAAATATATTAAAATAACCTTGTTAAATAGGGTGGACTCACAGTTATTAAACCAACTTCAATCAATACAATAATTACCAAATGCTTGTTCAGACCCATGAGGGGATGCTTGGAATAGGATCTTACTTCAATGCAAATTGAGATGGATCTATGAATTGCAAGCTACCGGCCCTCCAAGTCATGAATACTGAATTACTGTCTATGCAGTATTCTTTTAAATCAACAATGAAAAATTGTAAATACTATGTATGCTGGGTGTAGCAAATTACTTCTATTGCTATAGCATGATGTAGAAATCAAAAGAAATAGCCCGGCTGCTGCACACCGCGCCCAGCCCATGTAGTTAGCAGGTAAAAGCAGCCTCAACTCGATTCATCTAGGCCACGCTCCCAACATGTTTCGCCTCACCCTCTGGTCATCCTCCATAAATTAAGCCCCAAAGGATTGGCGAAACATGTTTGGCCGTGGCCTGGATGAATTAAGCTGAGGCTGCTTTGACCTGCTAACTACTCTGCCGGGCGAGGTGTGCAGCGGCCGGGCTATTTCTTTCTCTTTCTACAACGTGTCTTCTTGAGTCTGACCGAACCTCTCCCCAGCCTGCACGCTAGTCAGCGGCATCCAACTTACTGGACCTTGTCAGCCTGAGCGGGGGGGCCTTAAGCATTTACTGTATCGTTGGTCATATTGCTGTAGCATATTACTTCTTTTGCAATCTGAAAAATATAATTTAAACTTATTTTGTTTCTCCAAAGCTAAATGGTGATGTGGTTTACGCGTTAAGGTCTAAAAAGTAATGGTAGGAATATTATGTATGTGTGTAGCATATTACTACTATTTTAATTAGAGATATAAACTTATTTTTTTTTTGGTTTAGGCAAAGAGGCCTACAACAAATTGTGATAATACTACATATGCTGTCTGTAGCATATTAATTCTGATTTATTCAGAAAAATATAAACTTTCATATGTTTTTTTGTCCTTCAAAGCTAAATGGTTATGTGGTTTGGGCACTAAGGCCTGCAAAAGATTCTAGAAGTACTATGTTTGCTGTCTGTGGTCTATAAAAGGATGTGGTTTAGTCAATAAAGCGTGTTCACAATATTCCTTCCTTTATTTATGGTGTAAAAAGGAAATTTTGTTGTGTGAACAGCTGCATGCATTGTGTCCTTTTCGATATGCATCCTAATTAAACTGCTTCAATGCTGACTATGGAATCTGTACAATATTTCTGGCTTTTGTCTCTTGAAGAATACACCTAAATTGTACTTCACAATAAAAACTGCAGTTTCCAAGAAATATTAAATGGCCAGTGGGAAGTTCAGCCAGATAAAATCTATAGTCCAGAACCTATCTATAATCTATTTTGGGTTGACTCCCCCCCCCCCCCATAATATACATGATATAGCTACTAAATTTCAGGTCTTTGTTAGGCATGTTCTTATGTTTTTATGTCTGGGAGGTACATCACAGAACTCTGAACTTTACTAAATATATGAACATATGTTTTTAATTATGGCGATTTGCATTCCTCAATATTTTCTTTTCTTTCCATCTATAACAGTTTATCATGTATTTTACTACTGTAATATTTTCACAGCTTGTTTGACAATGGTTTCTTTCGAATACAAAATGTGCAGCACTCAACAATTTTCAAGTTGCCTTCCCCTTTACTAAGTTCTGTTAATCTTAATAAAATTGAGAAAACAAATGTCGATCTAGGGAATTTACAGCTGTGTGGGAAGAACATACATACACAGTTGTGTCTGGGACAGTATCTTTTCTTTGTTTTATGAGCTTGAGTTATTGGCATGCTTCAATTGCTGCATATGGAAAAATGCCTTCTAGAAGAAAATCTGCACCTGAGTAAATAATCGTTGAAGTTTTTTTTTCCTTCCAAATAACACATGCATGTATCTAAGAAAATGCTTGTTAGATGATAGTGCCCCCCCCCCCATTCTATTTCAGGTTTAACTTAATATTTAGTAATTTAAAGTGACCCTTTACTTTGCCCCTGTAGGGCAAAGTAAAATGGTCACGTATCCTCTCCTCCCACCAACCTTGCCCCTTTGGAGCAGAAAGAGCAAATAAGATGGTCCTTGCACTATTGAAAAAGCACCCTCCTGCAATATGAGTTGTAGTACTGCACACCTCTTATCTTAATGCGGGATTCCACCCGCGATTTTTTTTTTTTAAAGTCAGCAGCTACAAACACTGTAGCGGCTGACTTTAATAAGGACACTTACCTGTCCTACTCGCCCGCGATGTCAGCCCCCGCGAGGCCGATCCCTCGGTGCGGTGCTGGCAGCTCCCGGCGACGCCATCCTCAGTAAGGGAAACAGGCAGTGAAGCTGCGCGGCTTCACTGCCCGTTTCCTACTGCGCATGCTCGAGTCGTGCAGCGTTTTGTGAATCGGCCGGCTGCTCTCTGGGATACACACAGTTCCCAGAAGGCAGCGCGCCCCATTCACCAGAAGACAACGCGAGAAGGACGGAGGAAGGAGACCTGCCGCGGACGATGAAGAGGAAGATTAGGGACTTCCGCATAGCAACCACTATTTAAGGTGAGTAAAAGATTTTTTTTTTTTCTATTTATTTTTTTCAATTATTTTTTAAATTTTGGGGAAAAAAAAAATTCAGGGTGGAACTCCACTTTAACAGCATGCATTGAAGGATTCATTGGTGATTTTGGAAGAGTTTTGGGTATGGAAAGTTTGGGAATGGTGAGAAGTTTGTGTTCATTGTGGTTAGGGGCAAAATTTGCCACACATTAGTCAGCAAGAGAAGGTCATCAGTGCCCAATGTGAACATGCCAAACTGAAAATGCCCACCAGTTAATTTTGCATGAGGCCACAATAATAACCCCAAGCCTTGGTGTCAGTGGATGCAATAATAACTCCCAACACTTGGGATAGAGGCTGTTACCCAAACACTTCATATTCCTGTTATGTGCCTGCTGTACCATGTACTTTTATGAAAAACTATCCTGTTCTCTTTGTATTGCTTCCTTTGTGTAAAATCCCTGGTGTTCCTGCTAGTCCCTCTGCTTTCATAATAAAGTTGACCACACTAGGCAGAAGAACGCATTGTGGTCAGATCTCTATCTATGCTGGGAACTCAGTGTACTCTCCTCCAATGATAAGACTTGTCCTGACATGCCCCCTCAGCACAGCCATTCACTGAGAAGATCAGTGTACTGCTGCTTCTCCTCCCCCCAGCTCTTATGCAGCTGAGAACAGAGTGATCACTTATAAAAAATGGAAATAAGGTATTTATAATTTTTTTTATATCTATGAAAAAATATTTTGCCTTCTATTTCTATTATAAACTGAATAGGCTGTTTTACAAGGTGATTGTTTACAATCCGTATTTGCAATAATAATTCTAGCTCTTGTGTCAGAGACCTCAATAATAATCCCCACATTGGTGTCAGTGACTGCAATATTATCCCCCAGCATTGATGACAGCGGCAGTGCTAAAAACTCCTCCCACAATGGTGGTCAGTAGGAGCGATTATAACCCTGCTCCTGCAATGGTGCTAAGTTTCAGTTCTATTTAACCACTTGCCGAGACCGCCGCCAGTAGATATACGTCGGCAGAATGGCTCCTGTGCGCAAAGCAATGTACAGGTACGTTGCTTTGAAATTCCTGCCGTGCGGGCGAGCTCCGTGACCGTGTCCATGGGACCCGCGGCCTTGATGTCCGCCTGTGTCCCGCGATTGTGTCACGGAGCTACAGAACAGGGGGATGCCTGTGTAAACAAGGCATTTCCCTGTTCTGCCTTGTGACAGGACACTGATCTACTGCTCCCTGTTATCGGGAGCGGTGATCAATGTCGTTTCACATGCTGCCCAGCTCCCACACAGTTAGAATCACTCCCTAGGACACACTTACTCCCTTCCTCGCCCCCTAGTGGTTAACCCCTTCCCTGCCAGTGTCATTTACACAGTAATCAGTGCATTTTTATAGCACTGATCGCTGTATAAATGACAATGGTCCCAAAATAGCGTCAAAAGTGTCCGATGTGTCCGCCATAATGTAACAGTTACGATAAAAATCGCAGGTCGCCGCCATTTCTAATAAAAAAAAATATTAATAAAAATGCCATAAGACTATCCCCTATTTTGTAGACAATATTTTGCGCAAACCAATCAATATACGCTTATTGCGATTTTTTTTACCAAAAATATGTCGAAGAATACATATCGGCCTAAACTAAATTGTTTTTTTTTTTTTTTATATATATTTTATGGGGATATTTATTATAGCAAAAAGTAAAACATATTGCTTTTTTTCAAAAATGACTGTTGTTGTTTATAGCGCAAAAAAATAAAAATGATAAAATACCACCAAAAGAAAGCTCTATTTGTGGGAAAAAAAGGATGTCAATTTTGTTTGGGAGCCACGTCGCATGACCACGCAATTGTCAGTTAAAGCGATGCAGTGCCGAATCGCAAAAAATGGCCCGGTCATTTGGTAGCCAAACCACTTCAGCCAAATCCTCCGGGGCTGAAGTGGTTAAACACCTTCCCAGTTTGCTGATACCATGCAGGAATCCTACAAATTGTCAGTGTAAGCTGTCTGCCCGTACACACTGAAAGGAAGAATAATGAAGTATTACAGTGCTCAACAGCACCATGGTAGTTCATTGAGAACTACAAGCCGACAGCCGCAAAGGATATTGGTACTTGTAGTTTTCCCATTTACACAACACTGTGAATAAATAATGCGGATGGGCGGGTGGAGAACATTGTCACAACAGGGGATTGGGCTGGTTGCAGGGGCCGGTGAATTTGTAACATTTTACAGGTGAACATATTATTGAAAAAGCTTGAGGTTTGAATAATTTTTTTTTGCTCTTTAACTGGAAAGACTTAGATCAGTTTCCTATAGATCAATTCATTAGCATGAAATCTACATGCACAATTTACTAGTTAAAAAGCAATACACTTTATTCAAACCTCAATAACCTATTATAAATCTCACTGTTTATCTCACCTGTGATGTTATTTTCTGCTATTGCTATGCATTGCATTCATATTGTTAATGTGTAGCACTACCCCTGTAGGAGCCGCTGATTAGGATGGGTCCTCTGTTATTTGCCTCAATCTTTTCCAAAAAAAACTCAGCCACTTTAACCACTTGCCGCCCGCCCTATTGCGGATTGACGGCGGCAAAGTGGTTTCAAAATCCTGACTGGACGTCATATGACGTCCTCAGGATTTTTAGCCGCTGCGCGCCCCCGGGGGCGCGCATCGCGGCGATCGTTGCTGCGGGGTGTCAGTCTGACACCCTGCAACACCGATCTAGGTAAAGAGTCTCTGACGGAGACTCTTTACCACGTGATCAGCCGTGTCCAATCACGGCTGATCACAGTGTAAACAGCAGAAGCCGGTCATCGGCTTTTCCTCACTCGCGTCTGTCAGATGCGAGTAGAGAAGAGCCGATCGGCTGCTCCTCTGACAGGGGGGGGTTTGTGCTGATAGATTATTAGCGCAGCCCCCCCGAGGATGCCCACACTGGACCACCAGGGATGCCACCAGACCACCAGGGATGCCAGCACCAGGTATGCCACCCTAGACCACCAGGGATGCCAGTTAGTGCCCCCTAATGGATGCCAATCAGTGCCCACAATGAATGCCAATCAGTGCCCACAATGGGCATCACTGATTGGCAGGCATTATTGTTTGGCACTGATTGGCATCCATTACAGTACATCAGTGCCGCCTATCAGTGCCCACCCGTGCCACCTATCAGTGCCCATCCATGCACATCCGTGCCACCTATCTGTGCCCATCCGTGTCGCCTATCAGTGCCCATCCGTGTCGCCTATCAGTGCCCATTCGTGCCGCCTATCAGTGCCCATTCGTGCCGCCTATCAGTGCCCATTCGTGCCGCCTATCAGTGCCCATCTGTGCCGCCTATCCGTGCCCATCTGTGCCGCCTATCCGTGCCGCCTATCCGTGCCCATCCATGCTGCCTATCCGTGCCACCTATCAGTGCCACATATTAGTGCCCATCATCAGTGCCCATCAATGCCACCTCATCAGTGCCACCTTATTGGTGCCACCTCATCGGTGCCCGTCAGTGCAGCCCCATCAGTGAAGGAAAAAACGTACTTATTTAAAAAGTTTTGTAACTGAAACAAAAAAAATACTTTTTTTTTCAAAATTTTCGGTCTTTTTTAATTTTTTTAGCAGAAAATAAAAATCCCAGAGGTGATCAAATACCACCAAAGGAAAGCTTTATTTGTGGGGAAAAAATGATAACAATTTAGTTTGGGTACAGTGTAGCATGACCGGGCAATTGTCATTCAAAGTGTAACAGCGCAGAAAGCTGAAAATTGGTCTGGGCAGGAAGGTGTATAAGTGCCCAGTATGGAAGTGGTTTACATACCAGGTTGAGTGTACAAACATACAATATCAAAGGAAATTACTGAAGGTAATACTTGTGTAGCCAAGCCCCGGGCCTCTCCATGCCTATTGGTGACTTCCAGAGTTAGGGACAGCTGACATCCTTCTATGTAGAGTGGGTCACGAGGCATAGTGGGTGTAATGCAAGGTAGATAAAAAAATGTAAACATATATAATCATCAAGTCAGCGAATTCTGTACTTAAATGAGAACAGAATGGGGCGATTAAGTCATGGATTCCCACGGTCCAATACAAGGTAACATAGGTAGCCACATGGATTTAATTGCCCCATTCTGTTCTCATTCAAGTACAGAATTCATTGACTTATATATGTTTACATTTTTTTCAGAAGCCTTCCAAGATGTGTTTAGCCACCATTTGCCAATACTCTGTATGAGCCACCATCATATGGTCAATCGTCCTCCCCCTGGGTGGCGATGTGGGGGTCCTGCTTGCACCACACACTGCCACAGCTCCCAGACCAGATGCCCTTAGGGGTTTTTCCAGCCCTCAGGGTTGTGCCTCCACATTGTGGTTGTGAGTACTTCTTAGATAAGGATATATTTTCCAACCTAAACCCTCTTTAGGGTCCGTCCCCCTCAAAGGCAGTGACTCAGACACCTTTATATCTCATTTCAGATTAAGACATTGATGCTCCTGAAAAGTGGATATAAATACTCCACGAAAGGCGTCGAGCCTCTGTATATGCAATGTTCAACCGACCAGGTATCTCGTTTTAATCATATGTATATCTATATAATATTATGGTCAATAAGAATTTTATGTAATAGGAAGTTTCTCAGTTGGTATAACATTGACCCCTATCCACTGTCATGTAATATCATGTTCCCATATGTACATAGATGAATTTACTGTGATGTGTATTTTACTGTATGAATTTATATCACGATTTACATATAATATACCATTTCTTTTGGCCCCCTACTATTGACTGCGTGCTTCATTCAAAGTCCCCCCCCCCTTCCTCTTTGTCTCAGCCCACCTTTGATGTCAGCTCACTCCCAGTGACATGCTGCTAGAATCAAGCAAACTTGCTGAGATACTATATTCCTGAGGATCCTCTCACATGTTCTTCCCTATGTCATGCAGCTAGATAGATAGCGCCTCCATGACATGGGGCCAGTCCCGGGTATCAGGCACCGGTTGCTAGGAATGAAGCTGCACTAGAAACCCAGAGCTACCAGAGTGCACTGTCATCCTGTCTAGTCATATTTTACACATGCCGGTTGGACCTTTAACAACTCTACCAGTTACTCATGGTAATGGCAATCACATTTTTCACTTGCAACATTCTCCACTTCACAACAAACCTTTGGTAGCGCTCATCCCTTGATATAAGCCCTGTTCTTTTGATATGCTTTGCATGCACCCTTTTTTGAAGGAACTTTAGACCAGGCATTTAAGAACTTTAGGAACATTTACTGAGGTTTCTTGCAAGTAGAGAGTCAACAGACCACAGTCTTTCACAGTTCATTACAGCTAGAGTTCCAGTTTATTCTAACTAAGGCTGCACATATCATACCTCCAAGTAAGAAAGAGTCATTTTATCAGAGTCCTTATGTGACTTTCGGTAGCTTGTCTGGGTGAGCCCAGAAGGTAGTGGAAGAGCCCAAAAAATAGCCTGAAGGGCAGGTTTTTTTTTTGGATCCTGGGTTGCTCTGCTTGAGGAGGCCCCTGTCAGATGCACTCTGGATAACACCTGGCGAAGGCTGAAATGAAGAGAATCCAGTTGTTCGTGGTATCATGAGTCTGTGTCTATTTCACTAAGAAACACTCAGGGCATATCGGAACATGGCAACTGATAATCCTCCTGAGGCCCGTGAGTATACAACCTTATCTTTTTTTTTTTTTTTTATAAATCTCTTTATTAATTTTCCATATTTATTTTTTCATACAAAAAAAACCCATACATATACATATTCATATACATTTCAAATTTTACAATTACATTTAGCTGCTCTCTTCTCGAGCCTTCATAAAATTCCGCTAACATTCATCTCATCTAACACAAATGCCTTTTTTACTTTCATCTCCCTCCCTTTTTTTAATGGTGTGTTTAACCTTCCCTTATACCCTACTTATCCTGAAGCTGTCATAGGATTTTCTATCCAACTTGCCCATACTCTCTCGTATTTCTCCCCATGTCCTCTATTGCAGTATGTCTCCCTATATAATGGCAGATTATTATTTACTAGGTTTTTCCAGTGGGCTACCGAGGGAGCTTCTACCTTTTTCCAATTTAAAACTATCGTCTTTCTAGCATAGAATTATAATAGGCCCACCTGTGTTCTCCTTCCCACTGAAACAATCTTCTTCCCTACCAATCCCAGTAGGCAGATCTCCGCCTCCTGTTCCAAAACTATTGATGTTACTATAGCAATTATTCTCAGGACTTCCCTCCAAAATACCACTATCTTTGGGCATGACCAAAATATATGCCTGAAGTTTCCTGGAATGTCTGCACATCTCCAGCAGTTCTGAGAGTTTGATGGAGAGATCTTATATAACTTATATGGTGTGTAGTGGCTCCTATGTATTATTTTGAATTGTATTAGTTTGTCTCAAAGTGATACCAGTATCCGAAATGGGAACCTCCACACTTCCTCCCAGTTCTCCTCCACCAAGTTTGGAAAGTCCCTTCTCCAATGTTCGCTTAATTTACTTTTATCTGGTGATATATTTCTTAATAGAAACTTATATGAGGATGAATTTGACTTTTTTTCCACTTTTTACCATTTGTTCAAGACCTAATTCCATTATTTGCGGAGTCTCCCAGGGAACTGAGCTGATAATGCATGGATAAGTTGCATATATCTAAAAGTGTAGCTCTCAAGGATATTCCAGGACTGCCTCATTTCTGTAAATGATGAAAATCTTTCCCCCCTGTATTATTTGCGATAATTTTTTCACCCCGTATTTAGTCCATGCCCCTGGATCCTGAATAGAATCCAGATGCGGCAATTCCGGATTTCTCCACAATGTGGTATTTGGGGATATGTGCAAATAGTAGAGGGCGCCATAGTGAATTTATATTAATTAATTAATAATAATAATAAAGTCTATAAACTAATATCATTAATTCACAATTGACATTCAAGCAACAGTGGTAAGTGAAAAATGAATCTCTGTGAAATAGGTGGACAATTAATATTCGAAAAATCAATCAAAATTAAGTGTCAAAAAGTTCAGAAAAAAAGTCCCAAGAAACAAATGAAATGTTTCTGATCCAATATGGAAAGTCACCAAATAGCAGAAAAGTCACCAATGACAGAAGCCTTGCTGCAACAAATGATTCCTTCAAGAAACGTGCATTTGAATTCCTTCACCAAGATGCTCTAACTTGTGACACCCAAAGTGCACTGGTAATTAAAATGTGGTTACTAAACAGTATGGACCTCTTTAATTAAAAAGAAAGTCACACTCGCTTTAGCAGGATTGTGCCTGCACACATAGGATAGACTGGACAAAATGTAATACCTCTCTCCTCCGATGGTCAAGTTTAGGACATGTAATATAAGCAAACAGCTTCCATAGTGCAACCCATTTATTTTGATAAAATTTGAAGTAAAAAAACAATGGCCGAATGGCCGCTTACATTAAAATGTGCCCATCCCGGCACTGGGGCTGCAGGCTTAGAATATTGCACAAGCTGATCCACCTCCGTGGCGGCGCGCATTCCAGCGTCAGCAATCCTCTATCCAGGGATTCCGGATGGGACGTGGAGCCTAAATCACGTGACCAGGCTACGCCGCCGACGTACGTTTCGTATAGTTTACGTCTTCAGGGGGCCCCGAAGACGCTTCAGGGGAAATCCCTCTTTTACTATGGCAGCTTTCCATATTTTAAATGTTGTTATCATTGGAGGGGTTAAATCTCGCCTAGATTTTAGCTCCCTATACAGCAATCCCTGCAGTGCCTCCACCGATTGGACCACTGCTGCTTCTAGCATAGTAGCAGAATCAAACCCATCAGGGTTCAACCATCTCCCCACCGTCATTAACTGTGTAGCTAATTAATACTTGTAAAAGTCTGGAAAGTCCAACCCCCCCCCCCCTGTTCTGCCGGTCTCATAAGTGTACTCAGTTTAATTCTAACTGATTTATTTGCCCATATGAATGTGGAGAGCATTCCATGTAGTTGTACAAAAAAGCTTTTTGGCAACCATTGTGGAGAATTCTTGAATATATACAGAAACTTAGGAAGAATCTTCATCTTCACCAGATTTATACATCCTAATAAAGACAGAGGTTACCCATATCTTTAGTTTCCTCCCAAGTTCCTGTATCACCGGATCCAGATTCAACGCTCGGAAATCTTCAACCTGTCTAGATATTATTATGCCAAGGTATTTAAATTCCCTCACCCAGTGGTGTATTTGGGGCAGCGGTGTCCTGTACTCCCTGATCAATAGGGAATAGTAGGGACTTACCCCAGTTTACTTTAAGCCCTGTGAAGAATGAAAAAGTATTCAGTAATTCTAAACTCCCTCCAAAGATGGACCCGCATCTCTCAGAAACAATAGCATATCATCAGCATACAGGGCTATCCTCTCCTCCTGCCCCCCCACTCGAAGTCCTTGGATGTTTTTCGAAGTCCTAAAAGCCTCTGCCACTGGCTCTATTGCTACTGCGAAGAGTGCTGGAGAGAGAGGGAAGCTCTGCCTCGTACCTCTGTATAACTGAAAAAAAGATGACAGCTTTCCTCCCAATTTAACGGCTGACATGGGTCTCCGATATATTATTTGGATCCACTTAATAAATACTAATGGGAATCCCATCCTTCTAAGTATTTCCCATAGAAAAGGCCATTCGATTGTATCGAAGGCCTTCTCTATGTCTAGAGAGACCACCGTCCTGGATCCCTCCTGTATATGGTGAGTATGTATATTTGTATATAATCTACGTAGATTAATATCTGTTGTTCTCTGTGGCATAAAACCTGTCTGGTCTGAATCTATAATATTTCTGAGCAGGGGTTGTATTCTTGATGTCAATATCTTTGTCAATATTTTAAGATCTATATTTAATAACACAATTGGCCTGTATGAGGAACATAATTTTGGATCTTTCGTTTATTTATATATTAATGTTATATGTGCCTCTCTCATAGAATCTGGGGGAGCCTCTTTTGATAATCCGCTTGTAAATACTTCTGCTAATTTGGGAGCTATTAAAACTCCATATTTTTTTATAGATGTAGCGGCCTCACCCCTCTCCCTTGCTTTATCGGTTATATGGTTGTTGTCTAGGGGTACCTGGGAGAGAGAGATGATACACACCACGGCCCATGTCCTCCGTAACTAAGAGGTGAAGGCCAGAAGATTGGGCTTTTGTGTAGGTGTCCTAGAGTCAAGTCCAGTCCTTCGTCCCTGACTCCTTTGCTTTAGTAACCCAAGTTCCACACAGTGAATAGGTACAACTCAGTTTTATTCTTCTTGCCAAGCAATAAAACAATCTTTCTCCTTAGGAAAATGGGGACAGATCGAGGCACAATCCTTTCCCTTCTTGCTGCTGCCCACTGTGCTGTCACCAGTGGTGAATAGTCACTGCCACTGACTAGGTAATATAGAACGTGAATCACCAGCGATGCTGCGCCGGGCTCTTCGGAGAAGTTACTGTGCACCAGACCTCACAAACTCAGACACAGGCACCCAAGGAGTTAGGGTCCCCTCGGATTCCTCCACCCTTGCGGAACTCAGTCGAAGGTACTGAGCCCCAGGCATCCGCCATAGTACCTCACCCCAGGCTAAAGGTGCCTGAGATGGACTCCATCTCCGCTCCGGCTAGGCCAAGGGCGCCTAGGCCCGGAACACCGGAATGCCAGCACCCAAGCTGAAGGTGCCTGGGTGCGGCCGCGTCCTCCAACTCTCTGCCCTAAGGTCAGGGCGTCCGCCCCTTTTATGACCTCTCCCTTTGCGTCACAGCGGGTTCCCCGCCCCGCTGTACCAGCTCCAGGGGAGGACAAAAAGGCACAGTTTGCGGTGTGAGTTCAGCTTCGGCCCAAGGCAACAACGCCACCTGTAGGCCCCAAGGAACCCCACACCACCAGAGTCCTCACATAAATTCAAACACCTGCTACACAGAATTACATTTTTTTAATTAAATTAAATTAATTAAATTAAAAATCCATCTGGACCCGGTGCCTTTTCCCCCGGAAATGTACGTATGACCTCCATAATCTCCTCAGTCATAATAGGACAGACCAGTGCCCTCCTCTTCCCATCTGACAGCCATCCGAGAGCTACCCGGTCTAAAAGATCTGTCATAGCCTCCGGGCGGAAGTCGGAGGGGAGAGAGGAGGCATACAACGAACTATAGTATTCTCTAAAGGCCTCCAATATCTCCTCAGGTTCTTTTACTTTCTGTTCATTTAAAGCCTCGATTTCTGGTATAATTGTGGTTTGGTATTCTTGTTGTGCTAATCTCAACAAAAATCTCCCACTTTTATCCCATTGCTCAAAAATACTATGTCTATTTTTATGCAATTCGAGCCTTGTTATTTCTTCCATATGCAGATGTAAATCTCTTTGTGTGGCCATCATTAGATCAAAGTTAATGCCACTAGAATCTTGACCGTACTTTTCTTTCTGAAGTTCTATCTGACTTTGCAGCTCCTGTATATTAACCTTCTGTATTTTATTGACCACCAAAATATTTAAGATATATTGTCCCCGCAGATACGCTTTAAACGCATCCCATACAATATCTACCGAGGTCGATCCTGCATTATTCTCCCAGTATTCCATTATTATAGATGTCATTTTTTCCGCTATTTCCGGATATAACACCCACTGCGGAGTCAATCTCCACAGGGATGCATTTCTCGGAATAGAATGCGTACTGTCAGATATAGAGGGGAATGATCTGAAAGACCACTCGGTAGATATGTGACTTCCGCAATGTCTGCCAACATTGCGGAATCTGAAAATGCTAGATCTATCCTAGACGCTGTTTCATAGGAGGCCGAGAAACAGGAGTACATTCTTTTTCCAGGGTTCTTCCATCTCCAAATCTCTGTTACCCCCATCGCCTGTGCCCAATTACACAAATCTGTTGAGTGTTGTTTAGAAGGTTTTGGTCTATCCAGCTCTTGTGATAGAACTGAATTAAAATGTATAAATAAACAATAACATTGCTGGGAGATATTGGATGATTTTTTCCATTATCTCATTCAAAACTCCCACCGAAAACAGAGGTGGGATATACACTGCCACTGTAATATAACTCTGTTGTCCAGTCACATATAGTAGAATAACATATTTTCCATTTATATCTATGTAGGCCTTCTCTATTTCTCCAGGAAAGGATTTATTTACCAAAACCGATACCCCCCTAGCATAGGATGAGTAAGTAGAATGATATGTTTTTTTGTATCCAAGCTTTTTTAACGTGATACATTTTTTCACCCTTAGATGTGTCTCCTGCAATATAATCAATTGGGGGGTATATTTCCTTATATATTGGAACATTAACGCTCGTTTAAACCTCGAGTTTAATCCTCGGTCATTCCAGGAAAACACAGAATAGCAATTACCATTATTATTTTTTTTACCTGGCATTATACCTAGCGTATGGGAGGAATAGATACCTCCATTTTTTAAATTGCATCCATAGGGTACTCAAATCACACCATCGAAAGTTCCATATATATACTCCCTCCTTACACTCGCTTCCCTCCCCCCCTTCCATCCCGCCCTGTCCCCTTCCACTCCCCTCTCTATTGTACAACCCCATCCATTCATGGATGGGAGTGGAGAGGGACTTCCCCTATCCCCTATACAGCCTTATCTTTACATGTATACATGTATACAGCCTTCATCTTTAAATAGAAGCAAGCTTTAGCATTCTCCCAGGAAGTAGAGACTTTAGGGGAGTCCGGATAGTGAGAAAATTCTTAACTTATTTCAGTTCCTTTGGGGAACCCCCCCCCCATACCTGTACTAGTTCTGCTGAGCAATAAAAATACAAAAGATACCCCTAGACTGGTTTATTGAGCCAGAGATAGAGGAAAAAATGCTGTGTGCCTGGCTGTGTAAGCTCTAAGTGGGGATACAGGACCATTCATACCAGCGGCTCCTGCAGGGGTAGCGCTACAGTATGAAGAGGTCCTTGCTGGACTTTCTTCTTAGAAAGCCAGCATATTTAGAAAAGCACTGTCATGAAAGCACCCTGTATGAAACACTTATTTGTAAAACATAAATTTCATAATGAAATGAATGAAATTAATGAAATTATAATATAAAAAAATATCAGGCCCTTCATAAGGGATACAAGGGGAGAGGAAGGAAGTCATTGTACTGCTGTTACAAACTATATGGGGCCAGAAAGTTGTACAGATGGGGAGCTGGACTGGGCTTAATGCCTCATCACAATCAGTTACAATGGCTGAAAAAAATGAATAATGCCACATACACACGATCGGAATTTCCGACAACAAATGTTCGATGTGAGCTTTTGGTCGGATATTCCGGCCGTGTAGCGAAACATACGTCGGGAGGCAGACGCGCTGACGTCATCGCTTTGGACGGGAGACTGCATGCCGGCCAGCTCTCCTTCTGTTTTATACGGATGTTTTTATCTACTAACATGTAAGTTGCCACCTTTGGTGAAATAAACTTTTTTATAAGCGGTACACACTATGTTAGTTTCTCTCCATTCTTGGGTCATTGATGTTGATCTCCGGGGGGTTATCGAGTTCATCTTGTCTGACTGCCTGCTTCCAGGACTGGAAATTGTTACAGACCAGGAGTATGACCACAGTTTTTGGGCTTGTTACAGCTTGCCTCTGGTAAGCGTATTATCTTATAGGAATAGGTGGTGGTGCACGTGTGTTCTTTGGTGCAAAGATTGAGGTTCACCCTTCTCTTCTTTTCATACAAGAACTTCATTCACTTGCATTCATTACTGGACTGGTCATCTATTAATTTATTTAATATTGGTTAGACACTTTGTTATGATTTTTCATGATTTTTTATGATTTTTTTCTCACAATTTCACATAATAATTTTTTTCACAATTTTCTATACATTTTTATTCATGTACACAATTTTTGGATTGTTACTTATCAATGTATGAGAGTATTTAACTCTATTTAGGTAGAACTACATCATTTCACATTATTCATATATTTGCGCAGCTCCTCCCCCCTTTTTTTGTTTCTATTGAATGTATGGTCCTACATTTTGAGCTGCTGCATATTGGTATTTTTTATGTTTAGGTACAGTGGTATATTCCTTCCTTATTCTTTTGACAGTGGCTGGCATTGGTTCTCCACAAGGCTTTCAAACCTTTCTCCATCACAGAGGATTCCCCTGCTACCCCATGCCAGGGCTGTTCTGGAGTGTAAGGAATGACTCTGCTACTGTAAAATATGCACCGCTATATGTTACAGTACAAGATTACAATTGTGGGTGCAATAAGTGTTTTTATTTAATAAATCCCAATGTTTCTACTAACAGTCCTTTCTCTGCACTTCTGTTCTTAGTGAATACCATACATGCTTTGGATTAATCGACTGATCTCTGGAAGGTTTTACCCAGTGGTGGCTGGTGCCTCAAAATTTTTGGGGGGGCGCAAACGAACTGAAAAAAAAAAATCATCAATTGCCGCCACTGTGCCCATTAAACACAGCCACTGTGCTCAAACACCACCAGTTTGCCCCCTCAAATTCAGCCAGTTTCCCCCCAAATGAAGCCAGTTTGTCCCCAAATGCAGCCAGTTTCCCCCAAATGCAGCCAATTTGTCCCCAAATACAGCCAGTTTTCCCCCCAAATACAGCCAGTTTCCCCCCCAAATACAGCCAGTTTCCCCCCCAAATACAGCCAGTTTCCCCCCCAAATACAGACAGTTTCCCCCCCAAATGCAGCCAGTTTGTCCCCAAATGCAGCCAGTTTGTCCCCAAATGCAGCCAGTTTGTCCCCAAATACAGCCAGTTTGTCCCCAAATACAGCCAGTTTCCCCCCAGCCCTGCACTTACCTTCCTCGGGTCAGCACCGTCCTTCTTCCGTCCTCAATGTCTTCTCCCACCCTCAATGTCACTTCAGCCAATCAGGTTACCGGTAAACAGACCCGGTGAACCTGATTGGCTGAGACGCCTGTCAGTTACCAAGGAACGCACCCCCCGTGCGTCCCCTGGTTAACTATTTGGAAGTCGATTACAGCCCTCAGGCTGTAATCGGGAAGCCTATCAGAGCCGCTGGCTCTGATAGGCACTTCCAAAAACCAACCAGCCGCTGTTATTCAGATGGCCGGCGCTCACCAGGGGGCCGGCCATCTGAATAGTGGGCGGCAGCAGCGGCGACAATACATAGGTTCATGCAATGCATGAACCTATGTATTGTTGTTGTGAGTGACGGGCGCAGGAGAGAGAGGGGGCGGCGCTCCTGCGCCCACTATGGACGCACCGCCACTGGTTTTACCCCTTTCATGACCTGGGCATTTTTTTCTATTTAGCACTGCACAACTTTAACTGGCAATTGCACGGTCATGCAACATTGTATGCAAATTAAATTTAAATCACTTCTTTGACACAAGTCAAGCTTTCTTTTGGTGGTATTTGATCACCACTGGGATTTACATTTTTTATTATATATTTGCAAAAACAATATTTTCGACTTTCTGTTATAAAACATATCCAATTAAAAATATCTAATTTCTAAATAAATTTAGGCCAAAATGTGTTGGTGGTGTTCAGCAGCTGTGACTGTGATAGTGTGGTGGACAATCTGGTGCTAACTTCACTGGCTGGGAGGGTCACTAACTGACAAATTGACACTGACGTCGCTAATGACACCTATACAGTGAACACTGTATTAATGACACTGGCTGGGAAGGGATTAACATCAATGGAAATCAAGGGGTTAACTGTGTACCAGACAAGCTATTATATTTGCTGCTTTTACACACTGATCTGGCAGTTTTTTCTACCTGTTTTTCAGGGAGAAGAAACAGCCAGATCACTGTTCTCTGTACACAGAGATTTGTGTGTTTGGAACAGAACAGATTGGACACAGCCGATCAGCAGGTTTTAGTTGAAATCAATGGTTGAAATCTGCTGCCAAACTTGTGCTGTGTCCAATCACAGCACGGGTCAGCAGGGGGCAAGTGCATGCGGGCCCCAAATCCGGAAAAACGCCTGCACCTGCCACTCACTCACAGTATATTTGCTGTGAGTGGTTGGCAGGTGGTTAAAAAGTACTTGTGTCTATTAATTGCCAGCAATTCACACAGTTCTTTACATACTGTACATTCACATCATTCCCTGCCCTCAAGGAGTTTAAAATCAAAGGTCTTTAGAGGCTCTCACATACATATTGCGCACATACTAGGGACAATTTGAACAGGAGCCAATTAACCTACCAGCATTTCTTTGGAGCATTGGAGGAAACCCTTGCAAGCACAGGGAGAAAATACAAACTCCATTCAGATATTTTCTTGGGTCGGATTAGAATTGATGACCCCAGGACTGTAAGGTAGAAGGGCTAATCACTAAGCCACTGTGCTGTCTATATACTGTATATATACTGTGTATATATATATATATATATATATATATATATATATATATATATATATATATATGTAGCACACAGACCCTTTTTCCTACCTTTGGCTCACTTGCAGGAAAAGGGCACACTGTACTATATGCCCGTACCCTCCTGTTTGAAGAGGTTGAGCTGTGTCATGTATTTGGGTCCCACAGCTAGGTTCTCCATCGGTTGGTTCTCATCTCGTAGGATATAGGGACAAGTCTCTGTTTACCCCCCCAAGTAATTCCAATGTCCACACCACTCTAAACTCCAACGTTGAGTTTATTTTTCTTCAATATTAGCAGATAGGAAAGGGTGGATAAGAGACAGGACAGCAAGGTTTTGGGAGGTAGGTCCAGGCACAAGTAAATGTACAATCACCACTCAATCCCTGAGTGAGTTCAGCTCACCCGGATAGTCTCCCGTAAAAGTGGATCCTAGCAGCCGAAGTGATGCTCGGACGCTTAATTAGGTTCTTTCCTTAGATACGATCGGGAGACTTTCTGCCTCAGAATCTATCATGTCCCGAACTTCTCAGTTCTTTTAATACAAGGACAGGTGCCAGCAACAGCACATTACTAGGCCCTTGGTGGATAGATGAATCCCTCCAGAAAGTTACCGGGCCCCTTCCTTCACCGTGAACTCTCACCAGTCCTTCAGAAAGGTCCTCCCCCAGCCTCCTCTTCTTAGAAGCGGGCTCCCTCGCAAGGGACACCCTGGGATTCCTCTTCCCAGAAGTGGGCTCCAGCTAAAGGTGCTGGGCCCAGTGCTGAAGTTGCAGCCCCAGGGCTAAAGATACCTGGGACTGATTCGCACGCGGCCCCATGGCCTGGAGGGCCATGCGCCACGCACTTGGACTCCGACTCCTCTCCTCCTCGCAGACCAGAGACCTCACAGGCGGCGTCTGCCCCTTATGTATCCTCTCCCAGCATGCACAGCAGGCCAACCACGACCATTGTAGCGCTGCCTAGAGAGGACACCCTAAGGCACAGCACTATTACCAGTGGTTCAACCCTGGCCAAACATGGCAGTGCCACCTACAGGCCACAGGGAACTGTACACCAGTATACCACCTGGAGAAATAAAATATCACAACCTATCAATGAGAACGGTCTGAGCCTAACTACTAACTCAGACCAGCCCCTAAATTTGGGTATATAGCACCCCTAAAAAGGGGATGCTATATGCGCTACATACACCCCCCTCGAAAGGAGACACTGTCCCCAGTGTCTGGGATAAACACACGCTCCTCAAGCCTGAGCCAGCGCAGATTTATTTCCAAATTATGTACAAATTTGAAATCCTTGTGCCGGAACCAACATAATGGGGAAGGGACATGAATAAAAGAGATGAAGGAAGGATTAACAAGAATACAAACATGGACATCCCATACTCCATGTCACATTCACATAACACAATACATTATCAATCCCACCCCTCTAGACTATCTAATCCACCCATTCTCCGGCAGTTGCTAGTAGTCCACCTGCAGAGGGAGAGAAACACACAGAACAAATAAACATCCTACCGATATCTATATGTACACAAAGTGAACCATCTTCCAGAGGAAAGATGACTCCCTTCAACTAAAGTTGCATATACTAGGCCTAGCATATGTAGTAACGTTCCTCAAGGGAGATGCATAATAATACTAAAAAAGAAGTCCTGCAAATCACCGCCACCTGGTGGTAGTGCGACCATCATAGCACTTGACACTACCTAACATAGTAATGTACCACCCTACCATTTATCCTTTTCATTTTATTTCAGTTTCTCTAGTAGCCCCCTGCAGCCACTTCTTGGCTGGTCTCCCTGGTAGCCTTCATGGATGCCCTGGACTGCATGGCCTCTGGATTCTGGTATGTGGAATCAAGTTGATATAATTTCCGTCACTTTCCTCGGCCTATGCACTTCCTGTTTTGGGCACCCTTTTGTCTCTTTACCTGCGTTGTGTTAATTTCATCTGTATATCATGATTGATCTGTTGTGTATTCTCTGCTATAGAGCATTTTTTAAGCTACACTGGTCTAACCGACTACCCCTGAAGAAGCCAATGACTTGGTGAAACATGTTGGGTTACTCCATTGGTTATATGTAATCAGTGTATATTCTGCATTGTTTTGTATGTGTTATAAGACAATTGGTATTGTTGTAATAATAAAATATATATTTTTACTATCCATTGTGGTTAACAAAAAAAACATTTCTGCCACCGTTATAATCCCATAGTCCCTATCCTGTTTTCACATATTATTAGGGATGAGGTACCGTATCTAATAGAGGACACACCAACCACTTCCAACTTTTCCCAGTAATGTACCACTGTTATACATTCCCCATCTTGAACACGGTGATCTCAACAGTGAACCTAGCTACATCTACCCCAAAGTTCAGTTCTCTTGTGGTGCTGTAAGCGGAGAGAAACAGCAACAGCTCTCCTGACTCTTTGGCAGAGCAGATTACCCTAAGCAGTGAAGGGCAAAATCATTGAGTTCCCAACGGAATAAACTTCCAGAATTACCAAGGAAAAAAACTAAGTCTTGTCTTTAAAGATAGAAGAGAGGATCTGGTAAAACAAGGAGTTTCCATTTTGTGTCAAAGGTCTCTACAGAGTACACAGCATCTTCTCGCTCCTTGTTACAAACCACCACCCGATTTGCATGTATGTGCCGGCCATAATTCCATTCCTGTTTGCATCCTTTGAACCATTCAGTCATAGCAGCAGAGCACACAAAGTATCTGCGGGCGTTAGGCACTTTTAGGTGGTTCCAAACAAAGTCCGCATACCACCTCTCATGATATGCTTCGACTTCAAACAATAGGTCCCTGGGAACATAGGGATACTCCCAGCCATACTCGACGGTCACTCTCTTATTAAAGAGCCGTTGCAGTCTCGAAAGAGGAGGAAGGGTTGCACGGTCTCCTGCTCCCAGTAAAACAAGGGCATCCGGGGACCTAGGCACTTTCACTGCCTCAAGTCTTGGCAAAGGGGCCCGCAGTGGCACACGTTCAGCCACAGCAGCAGGTGCTGGCAATGCGGGTGCGGACAATGCAGGCACGGGAACATCTCCTTCCTCACATGTAGGGGCCTCCACCCGGGGTGCAGTCTCCCCAGAATCCATGGGCGATCCCTGTCTAATGCTTCGTGGTGCGGACAACAGGGTTTTGTCCCATCCCTTCCTGGCAAATAGTTCATCCACCTCAAAATCATCTCCCACGTCAGAAGACGACTCCAAATCGGAGGTGGCAGGTAGTTTTTAGTTGACACAGACTCACTGTCTCTCAAAAGTTCCCGCGGGTCAGGCACCCAAGCGTCCCCTATAGTACGGACACTGAGCCTCTTTTCTTTCCCCGGCAAACTCTTCACTGTCATGTCCCCAGCCTCCTTACTGTTGCCTGCCGTGGATCTCCTGGAGGTCCCTCCGGGTTGGAGCTCCGGCTCAGGTAGGCGCTGGGGTGTACCTCGACCGCGGCCGCGGGAGGCTTTCACGTAGCCCTCTCTCCGCTTGGGAGGTGGAAGGGAAGTCTCGGTAGCAACAAAGACAGCATCCGCCGGCTTCTCCGTCTCCGGGTCCACAGTAACCGGAATCTCGAGCTTGACTTCCTTCTTAGTCACAGTGGTGCGCGTGGGGGTGGCTGTGGAGGCGCAGGTTTCCTCCTCTGAAGTGGTGGCGCCTGTTAAGCAATTAGCCCGGTAGGCCCAGGGCTTTTCCATGGGCTGATCCACCTCAAATAGGAACTCTCCACATCTAGTGCATCTTCCGAAAAGCCAAAGGTGCACCACCAGTCCCTGGCACGCGGGACAGACCATCCCCAAGGCCTCCGCATCTCAGCACGTGTACAGTGCAAAGCGGCCCCGAGGCTTCAACTGAATCCCCGTATCTGTCAGAGGGGCAGCCAGTGAGGCAACATCCATGGTGGAAGCAGAAACCAAACTCCATGGGACAGCAGACATGTTGCTAACTCGCTAAAACAGCACGCACTGTCCACTTGGCGCCAAAGTCACCATGTGCAAATCACAATATGTCGGGGCTCCTCCCCCTTTCTTCTTTCTTTATCGTACACCACGGGACACAGAGCTAGTCATTACATAATGGGTTAAGGGTCACCAGCGGTGATTGGACACTGGCACAACCAATGGAAGACAGTTCCCCTCCATATAACCCCTCCCATCAGGGAAGTACCTCAGTTTTTTCGCCAGTGTCGAAAGGTGTTGGACGCGTTAGGAGGTGCTAAAGGAAAGCTCTACCAAAGAGACCCTCTGGGGGTAAAAGAGCTATGCTTTCGGATCCATCCAAGACGCCTACAAATGAGCTGAATCTGGATGGGATCCGGGCCTCATCCATGAGGCGTCGCCTGTAATGTCTCTCTTCGGAGGACTGGGCTCTAAGATCCAGCACTTTCGCTATTTCGCTATAAAGTCCTGGTAAGAGTCTTGTTCAAGGCCCAGGGGAGAGGTATCCTTTAAATAGGAACCCATATCCCTGAAGGTTGGCACACATAGCCCACCGTGAAGGGTGAAGTTTGGTATCTGTCTGAAATCTTTCAGCAGAAAAACCTGCGGCGTGGATAAGGTGAGATTAGAAGGTCCATAACTAGGTTGGGACCTTTTTCAAAAAGTGGATGTCTTCCTTTTTTTACACCACTGGGGGGAGTAAAGAGCTGAATATACTCACCTCACTCTGTTCAGTGTCGGCTTCGGCGAAGTACACTGCTCGTCACCTCCGCTGCTGAGCTTGCTGGGGCACCCCGATCCTCCTTTCGGTGGCCGACCAGACACCTGCAGATGCAGGTAAGTGGGAACAAGGGCTGATGAGAGTCCTCTCTCACTATGGCCACCGCCATAGCGCTAAGGGCCGCGCCCTCGCGGGAGCGCGCTTTATCGGAGGGGGGGGGGGCGAAGGCGTGCACGTGGCGCGCGCAGGCACAGAAACGGCGCCAAATTTAAAAGACTGTCAGTGTGAGAAGCACTGCAGCAGCAAGCAAGCTCGTTAGTTCTCTTATTCCTGGCAGAGAAACACAGCAGCTATACAGGGACGTAAGACTCCATGTGGTTGGATTGGGTACTTCCTAGAAGACATCCATGTTATGCATAGTTATGTGTTAAAAGTTGGATACTTAATGTATTTGCTAAACTAAACACGGTAGTATATGCATTTAGGTACCTTGTATTTTGTCTAAACAGTAAGCCTTCCAGGGGAAGTAATACGGACAAAAAGAGATAAGAAAGCACCACCGCCTGAGAGGAGGCTCTAACTGTGCTGACTCGGTACCTTTCTCTCCTGTGTTGCTAAATGCACCTGTTCAGGATGAGCCATTACCTCTGTCAGGTATGGCGGCTTCCCCAGTGAAGCCTGGGCCTGTATATGTCACTGAGGACACTTTATCAGCTGCCCTAAATAATCTGGAGGAAAAAATTGCTACCTTAATCGCTAAGTCCTCTAAAAAGGGACAATAAGCGAAGCAGGTCTCTTCCAGTATTGGACCTCCCTTCAGAAGTACCTGAGGGAGGAGGATGAGGAGGAGGAGGCTACATCAGCAGAGGATGAGGAGCCAGATTTTAAGGTCACAGGTACAATGCTATAGCAGTGCATTTAAGTTAACCTCTGCGGAGGTAACGGAATTACCTGTCTCCTCCCTAGGGTCATTAAGATCCCTGCAAGGTGCATGCTCCTTCCCGGTTCATCCGTTACTAGAGGATCTAATATACGCAAACTGGCAACATCCAGATAAGCGTTTCTCACCTCCAAAAAGGTTTAACATTCTTTATCCTATGGGGGAATTTTTTTTTTTAAAGAAATGGAGCCTGCCTGCGGTAGTTGCGGCTATTTCTTGTGTAAATAAAAACCTGACATGTCCGGTGGATAATGTACAAGGGTTTAAAAGATCCTTCTGAGAGGAAGTTGAAATCCTCCTTCCTTTTGGCCGGCTCAATTACCCAACCTGCAGTAGCAGCAGTCGGTATGTGTCAGGTCATCAGCCAACAGGTAAAGCAGGGGCTGAAGGAACTGCCTTCAGAGCAGGCTAGAAATTGGGAAAATTTGCCTAAAGCCTTATGCTTCACAGTGGATGCCATGAGAGATTCTATCATACAGGCATCACGCCTTACACTCCAGCTGGTACAGATGCGCAGAGTACTTTGGCTTAAGCATTGGTCAGCGGAGACCCCATGCAAAAAGCTGTTGGCAAGTTCCCGTTCCATGGCGAACGCCTATTTGGGGAAGATTTAGAAAAATAGATACAGAAGATCAAGTGGTAAAACGACTTTTACCTGAGAGAAAGAAAAACAAGAGATCTTGTTTTAAACGCTCTCTCCCCAGCTCCCGGGAAATCTGACTCCAACCATTGGCGGCGGCCTGTTTTAGCCGCCCACAAAAGCCAAGGGGCAAGCTCAGAAGAACAAGAAGCCGTGGGGTGCAAGAGCTAATAAGCAAGCCCCCAAAGCCTCTCAGTGAAGGGGCGCCCCCGCTCGGCCGAGTGGGAGGAAGGCTTTGTCAGTTCTGAGCAACTTGGTGGTCAGAAATCCAGGACAATTGGGTAGTATCCACAATATCCTCAGGGTACAAACTGGAATTTCGAGAGATCCCATCTTCTCAATTCCGAGGTTCAAGACTCTCCAAGGATCCACAAAAAAGAGAATCCTTCTTCAAAGGTTTGAATCACTTAATGGCTCAAGGGGTAGTTACAGACGTACCCCAAAAAGAGCGAGGTTCAGGTTTTTACTCAAACCTCTTTGTGATTCCAAAGCCAAATGGAGATGTCAGACCCATCCTGGATCTAAAATCCCTAAATCGGTTCCTGAACGATCGCCATTTTCGAATGGAAACGATCCGATCCGTGGCCGCCACTTTAAAGGGCGGAAAATTCATGGCGCCCATAGATATCAAGGACGCACATTTACACATACCCATCCTCCCCGCTCACCAAAGATTCCTAAGGTTTGCGGTAGAAGATCGCCACTTTCAATTTGTGGCTCTGCCGTTTGGTGTAGCCACCGCGCCCATAGTATTCACAAAGGTGCTAGCTCCTCTGTTAGCAAACCTAAGAACACGGGGCATTGCGGTAACAGCCTATCTGGACGATCTACTAGTAATAGATCAGTCAAAGGACGGATTGGGTCACGCTGTACACACTACAGTAGGATACCTGGAGCATTTAGGATGGATTATAAATTTACAAAAATCCTCTCTCCAGGCCCAAAGAAGGATAGGGTACCTGGGCATGATCATAGATACAGCCCAAAACGGGGTATACCTGCCAGAACCGAAGATACAGTCTCTGAAAGACCTGATCCACAAGGTCAAAGCAAACAAAAGGCCGTCTATTCGCCTTTGCATGAGACTATTGGGAAAGATGGTAGCCTCCTTCGAGGCGGTCCCTTACGCCCAGTTTCATTCGAGGCTACTTCAAGGCAATATTTTAGCTTCCTGGAACAGGAAGAGCCAAGCTCTGGATATACCCATGCGCCTGTCCTCACAAGTACGCCACAGCTTTGATTGGTGGCTAGAAGCCAGGAATTTACGGAAGGGAAAGTCCTTCCTCCCAGTGGCCTGGAAGGTGGTATCTAGGGATGCCAGCCTATCGGACTGGGGTGCAGTATTCGAGGAGGCTTCTACCCAGGGAACCTGGGCCAAGACTCAGGGGATCCTGCCCATCAATGTGCTAGAGATCCGGGCGGTATATCTAGCCCTCAAAACCTGGACATACAGGTTACAGGGCTACCCAGTTCGGGTTCAATCCGACAATGCTACTGCAGTAGCTTACATCAATCACCAAGGAGGCACCCGCAGTCGGGCAGCCCAAAGAGAGGTGAACCGGATCCTGGCATGGGCAGAAGAGCATGTACCTTGCCTTTCTGCAATCTTCATTCCAGGGATGGAAAATTGGCAAGCAGACTACCTGAGTCGTCAGCAGCTGCTACCAGGGAGTGGTCTCTTCACCCCGAGATCTTTCAGGCCATATGTCTGAGATGGGGAAACCCAGATGTAGACCTGCTAGCTGCCAGGTTCAACAAGAAATTGGACAACTTTGTGTCCAGAACGAGAGATCCTCTAGCCTACGGGACAGACGCTCTAATAATACAGACGCTCTAATAACTCCATGGAATCAGTTCTCACTGATCTAGGCATTCCCTCCGATCCCTCTTCTACAAAGACTGCTTCGCAGGATCAAGGAGGAGGGAATACCAGTAATCCTAGTGGCCCCAAACTGGCCCAGGAGGCCTTGGTACGCCGAGATTGTAAAAACGGCGATAGGAAGGCCCTGGAAGTTTCCACTCCGACATGACCTGCTGTCACAGGGTCCAGTATTCCACCCTTCCTTACAAAGGCTAAAGTTGACGGCCTGGCTGCTGAGACCCACATTTTTAAAAAGAGAGGGGTCTCTGGTCCGGCTCTTTCTACGCTCATTAATGCTAGAAAGCCAGCCTCCAGACTCATCTATCAGAGAGTCTGGAGAGCATACGTTTCCTGGTGTGAATCCAGATGTTGGAATCCTCAGAAGTATGAAATAAGTAGGATTCTTGCTTTTTGCCAGTTAGGAGTGGATATGAATTTAGCCCTTAGCACCATCAAAGGGCAAATATCGGCTCTATCAGTCTTCTTTCAGAGACCATTGGCATCTCACTCCCTAGTTCGGACATTCATTAAGGGGGTACTGAGGATAAATCCTCCAGTTAGGACTCCCTTGTGTCCATGGGATTTGAATTTGGTATTGTCAGTGTTGCAAAAGCAACCTTTTGAACCTATTCGCCATATTCCTTTAATTATATTAAGTAGGAAGTTGGCCTTTCTGATTGCTATAGCTTCTGCTAGGAGAGTATCAGAGCTAGCAGCTCTTTCTTGTAAAGAGCCTTATCTAATTTGTCACAAGGACAAAATCGTACTACGACCCCATCCGGCTTTTCTACCTAAGGTGGTGTCGGCTTTTCACTTGAATCAAGACATTGTTCTGCCTTCCTTTTTTCCAAACCCGCGGACGGCGGGGGAAAAATGATTACACTCTCTAGATCCAGTGAGAGCGGTAAAGGTGTATCTGCAAGCAACTGCTCAGATACGTAAAACAGATGTTTTGTTTATTTTACCAGATGGGCCCAAGAAGGGCCAAGCGGTATCAAAATCCACCATTTCCAGGTGGATTAGACAAGTAATTATTCAAGCTTATGGTTTAAAGAACAGGACTCCTCCTTTTCCTGTTAAGGCGCACTCTACCAGGGCGATAGGTGCTTCATGGGCAGTGCACCACCAGGCTTCGATGGCTCAGATCTGTAAAGCTGCAACTTGGTCTTCAGTCCATACATTTTCCAAATTCTATCAAATAGATGTGAAAGGACATGAGGATTCCGCCTTTGGGCGAAGTGTGCTGCAGGCAGCAGTATAGGGCTTCTGGTCCGCAAGCGGCCTGTTTTGATCTGTGTCTCCCCCCCTTCATATGAGCATTGCTCTGGGACGTCCCATTATGTAATGACTAGCTCTGTGTCCCGTGGTGTACGATAAAGAAAATAGGATTTTTATAACAGCTTACCTGTAAAATCCTTTTCTTGGAGTACACCACGGGACACAGAGGTCCCCCCCTTCTTATGGGAACCTTACTGCTTTGCTACAAAACTGAGGTACTTCCCTGATGGGAGGGGTTATATGGAGGGGAACTGTCTTCCATTGGTTGTGCCAGTGTCCAATCACCGCTGGTGACCCTTAACCCATTATGTAATGACTAGCTCTGTGTCCCGTGGTGTACTCCAAGAAAAGGATTTTACAGGTAAGCTGTTATAAAAATCCTATTTTTTGCACGCAGCTCGCTGGCTTTTCTTGTTGAGACACACCCACGAACTACGCAGCCAGAAATACAGTTAGCACACGGACCCTTTTTCCTACCTTTGGCTCACTTGCAGGAAAAGAGCACACCGTACTATATGCCCGTACCCTCTTGTTTGAAGAGGTTGAGCGGTGTCATGTATTTGGGTCCCACAGCTAGGTTCTCCATCAGTTGGTTCTCATCTCCTAGGATATAGGGACAAGTCTCTGTTTTCCCCAAGTAATTCCAGTGTCCACACCACTCTAAATGTTGAGTTTATTTTTCTTCAATATTAGCAGATAGGAAAGGGTGGATAAGAGACAGGACAGCAAGGTTTTGGGAGGTAGGTCCAGGCACAAGTAAATGTTACAAGCACCACTCAATCCCTGAGTGAGTTCAGCTCACCGGGATAGTCTCCCGTAAAAGTGGATCCTAGCAGCCGAAGTGATGCTCGGACGCTTAATTAGGTTCTTTCCTTAGATACGATCGGGAGACTCTCTGACACAGAATCTATCATGTCCCGAACTTCTCAGTTCTTGCAATACAAGGACAGGTGCCAGCAACAGCACATTACTAGGCCCTTGGTGGATAGATGAATCCCTCCAGAAAGGAAAGTTACCGGGCCCCTTCCTTCACCGTGAACTCTCACCGTTCCTTCAGAAAAGGTCCTCCCCCGGCCTCCTCTTCTTAGAAGCGGTCTCCCTCGCAAGGGACTCCCTGGGATTCCTCTTCCCAGAAGTGGGCTCCAGCTAAAGGTGCTGGGCCCAGTGCTGAAGTTGCAGCCCCAGGGCTAAAGGTGCCTGGGACTGATGCACACGCGGCCCCTTGGCCTGGAGGGCCATGCCCCACGCACTTGGACTCCGACTCCTCTCCTCCTAACAGACCAGAGACCTCCCAGGCGGCGTCTGCCCCTTATGTATCCTCTCCCAGCATGCACAGCAGGCCAACCACGCCCACTGTGCCGCTGCCGCGAGAGGACACCCTAAGGCACAGCACTATTACCAGTAGTTCAACCCTGACCAGACATGGCAGTGCCACCTACAGGCCACAGGGAACTGCACACCAGTATACCACCTGGAGAAATAAAATAGCACAACCTATCAATGAGAATGGTCTGAGCCTAACTACTAACTCAGACCAGCCCCTAAATTTGGGTATATAGCACCCCTAAAAAGGGGTGGTGCTACATATATATATATATATATATATATATATATATATATATATATATATATATATACATACATACATACATATACACACACACAGTATATATTATAGAAATAACTAAACTTATAGTATAGTAATGTAATGTAGTAATGACTCCAAATTATCTTTAAAGCAGGAAAATTAAAAAAACAACTACCAAAAACGGAAACATAAAATATCAAAACTGATCTCGAGAGGAAACCAAGCACAAAGGATTAGATAATAGTTGGACATGACCCAATGTAGAGGAGAGAAGTTAAAGATCTTCTGGAGGGAACAGCAAGATGAGTTTAAGCCCAGGTACACACTGGGGCTGCGGGAGTGAAGCCTGCGAGTTCAGCTGAACTCGCACGATTTCACTCCTGCTGGCAGTCCCGATTTCAGCCGCGATTTCAAAGACATCTGAAACAGATGTCAATGTAAATCGCGTCTGAAATCGCAAAAAGTAGTACAGAAACTACTTTTTGTAATCGGTGCAGCGCCGCAGATGCGGCGTCGCACCGATTAGGACGGTGCCATTGCCCGCAATTTGTGGCAAATTTCGCAGATTTGACATGCGATTTGACATGTCAAATCGCACCAGTGTGAACCAGGGCTAAGATGCGCATACAACTTGATTAACAATCAGCTTTATCAAGGGCTGTAGCTAGCTTGCAGTTTTGGTGTAAGGAAGGGCCCAGTGGTAATGATTGGAAAGCACCTGACTGCAATTCTTGGTTGCATTCCAAGCTAGATTGAACATAGTACCATTGCCTTCATAAGTAAACCAGTGTTTCAGATTATCAAAGCAGAAACATAAATTGAAACCAGAGTCTAAGAGGGTAGCGCAAAGAAGATAAGAGAAAAATGCTTACAGTAGAAATACATTATACAGATAAATGAAAAGCAAACTATATACCGTAAGTACCACTGTCAAATAACATTTGTATAAAATATTAAATTTAAAATATGGTTAGTAGAACATTTTTATTAGGGTTATATTCTCAAGTAAAGTGGATTTTGAGAGAAGAAAACAATATTGTTTTAAAGGTTTTACACACTAAACACTAAGAATAGTAACATAAATAAACAGACACTCAAATTAATTGCGTGATATGCTTTTCTAAGACAAGGCTCACAGTATGGACAGGTGTGCGGGCATAATAGTAACAGAAAACTCCCATCAGCAGGGCATGAGTTGCGGTATGGGATCACCAATTTCCCTTCCAAAGGAGACAGTGGAAAAGGCCACGTGACAAGGGACTCAAGTCAGTATTAATAGGTGTTATATCAGTTTTCAAAATTCTTTAAAAATTGTGATTGGATAGGACGGAGGGAAAACGGAAGGGGGTGGGGACATAATTTACCTGTAGATAAGCTTTTAAGTGATAGTAAAGCTTCAGATTTTTTTTATATTAAACCTTATACTTGCTCTGTGCCTTGGTTTTACACAGAGCAGCCCTGATCCTCTTCTTTGCGGGTCCCTTCCCTCCTGCGGAGTGCCCCCAGAGCAAGCAGCTAATGCTCTGCTTGTGCATACACACACAGAGCCGCGGTTTGGCCCTGTCCCTCTCTCTCATCATTGGCTCACTGTTTGTGATTGAAGGCAGCAGGAGCCAATGGGTCCCGCTGCTGTCTCAGCCAATGAGGGGGGGGGGGGGAGTCCCCGAAGAACCGAGGCTCTCATGCCTTTAGAACCACTTTAACCTTTTGGCGTAATATTTAACCTCTTGGCAAATATGCGGCCTTGGCACTGAGCGGGCAAATATTTACGTATCAGATTGCCTGTGTGCTCCCAGCGCAGTTACCGATGGGAGCTTTCTGATCATGTGACATCCAATCATGGCAGTCATATGATCACAAACCACACCTCCCGGTGATCTGCCAAGCTGGTTCCGCCTATCAGTATGGTTCCAAGCTTGACTGCGCAGGCGCAATCCGAGGCGACGGAAATCTCTGAGCTTAAACAGCTGTTCGGCAGCGCCTGCGCAGTCAAGGGGGGGGAAGCATATCGATAGGATGCGCTCGCTCCCGATGCTTCATTACACACGCCGCTTTCCTCTTCATACAGCAAGGGGCGGCTCAGATGTGATAATGAGCAGTGCGATTTGTTTGTTTATCCACGACGCTCTATACAGCAAGGGGCTGGATAGAGTGTCGTGTATAAACAAACAAATCGCACTGCACAATATGACATCTGAGCCGCCCCTTGCTGTATGAAGAGGAAAGCGGCATGTGTAATGAAGCATCGGGGGCCAGCGCATCCACAGTTGCCGAGACTATGGTTCCTCCTATCGCTCTGGTTCCCTCTTTACTGCGCAGGCGCAAGCCAAGCCGACGGAAATCTCCAAGCTTCAACAGCTGTTCGGCTGCGCCTGCGCAGTTGAGCTTGGAACCATATAGATAGGGGAACCAGAACGACAAGTCACCGGCATCTGAAACACCTAAAGGGACTGGAGGTGCCAGCGCAAAGGGGTTAAAGTTCAGCTTCTTATAAGCATGTTATAGAGCTGTATTCTGAGTGTGTCCAGTCTGAAAATCTTGCTAAAGGGAAAAAAGTCAACACTGAATACATGAAAGATTTTCTAAACTTTACTTACTCTTTTCTTACAAAATATTAAAGAGGAAGTAAAGGCAAAAACAAAACAAAAAAAACCTGCAAAAGAAAGGCATAATGAGCTAGTATGCATAGCATACTAGCTCATTATGAATGACTTACCTGAGATCGAAGGCCCCGCAGTGGTCCTCGGTCACCTCCGCCACCACCGCCATCTTGCCTCGATGTCCCGTCACTGCCCTCAGTGTATCGCCGCTCTGGGGCTGTGATTGGCCGGAGCGGCGATGACGCATGCGCGCTCGAGCAGGCAAGCTCCCATTCAGAAAACCGGCAATAATGCTGGCCCGCTATTGTGCATGCGTGTGACGTCATCGGCTGACTTTTTAATAGTAAATATCTCCTTAACCGTGTAGGTTAAGGAGATATTTCTTGCACCTACAGGTACAGGTAAGCCTTAATCTAGGCTTACCTGTAGGTGCAAGTTGTCTAAGTGGGTTTACAACCACTTTAAAATTGTATTTAAAATGGACAGAAATTTAGCATTGTTGAGTACCATACTTCTTCAAAATAAGGCTCAATACAATACAAACAATGTTCGGTGAGGGCTTGTTCTGAGCTGCAAGAACAAAAGTATCCAACTTTTTTTTTATGGCCTTAAAGCAGGGTTCCACCCATTTAAAAGTCAGCAGCTACAAAAAGTGTAGCTGCTGACGTTTAATAATTAGACACTTACCTGTCCCACAGTCCAGCGCGATGCAGGCGTACAAAATCCCGCTCCTCTCCCGCTCCTCTCCACGGCACTGGCATTCTAACTGTGGGCGCCTGGCTGTGGATTCACTGCTGGGCGCGCACTGTGCATGCGCGAGCTGCGCTGCACACTGTGAACGGCCGGAAAATCTTCTGGGACCTGTGACGTGTCCCAGAAGATTGCAAGGGGGGAGAGGTGATCTTCCTTCTGGTACCGCGGAACCAGGGGAGGAAGTGGGAGCTGAGTGTCTCTAAAAACAGGGTACCCGCTCCTCCCCCAAAAAAATTACGTGCCAAATATGGCATGTCAGGGGGTCACCAAAACTTAAAGCGGAAGTTCAATTTTTGGGTGCAATTCTGCTTTAACCACTTCAGCCCCGGACCATTTGGCTGGCCAAAGACCAGAGCACTTTTTGCGATTTGGCACTGCAGCGCTTTAACTGACAATTGCGCGGTCGTGCGACGTGGCTCCCAAACAAAATTGACGTCCTTTTTTCCCCACAAATAGAGCTTTCTTTTGGTGGTATTTGATCACCTCTGCAGTTTTTATTTTTTGCGCTATAAACAAAAAAAGAGAGTCAATTTTGAAAAAAATTCAATATTTTTTACTTTTTTGCTATAATAAATATCCCCAAAAAATATATAAAAAAACTTTTTTTTTCCTCAGTTTAGGCCGATACGTATTCTTCATATTTTTGGTAAAAAAAAAAACGCAATACGCGTTCTTGATTGGTTTGCAGGTGTTTGTTTTAAGGCCCAGAGACTACCATACCCGGGATGCATTTCCCCGCGCAAGGACTGCTGGGGCGGGGTATTTAACAAAGGGGCGGACCGGAGTACGGTCTCTTTGGACATCGCCCACCCAGCAAGTGGAACTCTCTGCTGCGTCTGCTGTTCCGGACAGGGCCTGAAGCCTAGGCCCTGTATTGCCAAAGAGCCTTCCGTTTCCACCGAGGAGCCTGAGGGACGTCTTATCCTGCCATCCGTCTGCTGCTGCCAGGAGGATCGAAGACCCGGGTGTCGTGGAACCTGTGTACCGACACACAGCAACGGAAGATACGGACGTGGACTGGTCCGGTTGAGTGAGAGAGCACCTGCTCAGAGATTAGTGCAGGACCTCTAGGCCTAGTGTTTATTGTTCGGGACTCACCCGCTAGAGTTTGCATACGCACACCGGGGGGACAGTGCATGTATTAACAGCAGTGTCTTTATTCTTGTTCGCCAAGTTCAACCTTTATTCTTGTGGATTACAATATTTTCTCCAAAAGTGCACCACCATTTGCTAGCCAAGATTCTTCTCTGCGGATCTTACACATAGTTACAGTCAGGCCTGACTTATCAGTGTAGACATTGCTGGGCGCCATCTTGCCCACGAGGGAGGAGAGCTGCAAAGGGGAGTCTGTTAATTATCTTTGCACAGTATTGTATATTTGTCTATTGCTGAACACCTTTTATTGCAGGGCTCTGCATGTACTAAAGTATACTGTTTATTTGTTTAATCATTTCCTTCAGTAAAATTACCAGGATTAAGCAGATCAGTGTTGGTGTTATTACTGTACAGAAGAACAGTCAGTGTCAGCTATATCACTGTGTGTGTGCTTTTGTTGCTGGATTGTGTTGCCTAAAGTTACAGGCCTCACAATCCTATCATCCCTTACTAACTGTACCAAGGGAGGGTAAGGCCAATTGCTGGGGGTTGACAGCGGTGTGTTACAGGCCCGAAAATCATATCAGCAGCTCCCTCAGCTAGGGGCATCGCTACACGTGGGGGCTCAGAGTCCGGGATCCTGTACGCTGCAATCAAGCCTGCCAGAAGTACCGGCATGGATCTTTTAGCAGTGACCCAGTGGTGTGCATCAGCCGGTGCTTTTCCAGACAAGGCTGTAGTTGTTGAGCTTCCCGGGGAAGACTGGTCCAGAAGCGATGTAGAGCGGCTCATGGTTACTTGATCTCAAGTAGGCATGGTTACTTGATCTCCAGCCAGATGAACAGACCTCCTATACCTATGCATTGGTAGAATGGAGAGAGGAGATACCTGAGAGTTTCAGAGGCCAGAGTGTGCAGTCCATAGATAAGAAGATATACTGCTTGGCGCACGCGAAGGCTATCAAGAGGGAACCTCCGCAGTCACCCACAATTCCCAAAAGTTCCAAAGACATGACAGCTTCAGGGACACCTTTAACCACTATAGGTCCTGAACTTTTAAATGCTTTAGGAGACCTTGTCACAAAGTGCCAGAAGAGTAATACGGTACATGTAGAAGCTGGGTACCGGAAGCTCAGGATCTTTTCAGGGAAACAACCTGTACCACTCGGAGAAGAGGATTTCGACACGTGGATGGAGCAGGCGATACAGGCTGTGGAAGGATGGGAAATACCGGAGGCCCAAAAGAAGCAGCGCATAAGAGAAAGTTTAAAGGGTGCTGCTGCTGAAGCCGTGAAGAACCTTAGGTTCAGCAATGCTGCTTGTACTGCCTATGACTATTTAACTATGTTGCAGGAAGAGTTCAGCCAATTGGAGAAAGTGGTCGATTTAGTCTACCAGTTTGAGCATACCCTTCAACTTCCAGGAGAAAGACTGTCTGAATATGTTCGCAGTTTAAACAAGATGCTGTGTCAAATTGTCCTTAAGAATGTGATGCTGCCACAAGCCATAGATGCGGCCCGGATGAAGCAGATTTTAAGGGGAGCATTGCGTTCCGATCCAGTCTGGCTCCATCTGAAAACCACTGGAGGGGTCATGTCCTTGAACTACCCGGACCTTGTGCGAATAATAAGGGATGAAGAGGCTCTGCTGAAAGACCAACAGGTGACCGAGAAGCTCACTACTCCCCCCTCAGTTGGGGTCAGATCCGCCATGGCCACTGAATGGGACTTGGAAGTGGAGGTCTTAAAGTCACAGATGATCCAAGTATTAGAGATGCTGACCTCTTTAATGGCCAAGAACTCAGGAGTTGGAGAAAAAGAAGAAGTCAGGAAAGAGCTGTACCAGAGCGTTTCAACACCAGTCTCCCCGCGGGATAGAGGAGAAACTGTTTGCTTTAACTGTGGAGGAATTGGCCCCGGTGAAGGAGTCAACCGGGTGCCCATCATCTCCAGCAAGCTCCATTGGAATAAGAAAGCAAGAAAAACCAAGAAGTGAGGTGAATAATTTCCCCTCAAAAGCACATAATACCCCTCCCTTGGAGGTAACACCCCAAAAGTCACAAGAAATCAATGCATACCAGGCCCAACAGGGATTAAGATCCAGGAAACGATGGAAAAAGAAAAAAACACCAAAGGCCAAAACCATGAGTCCAAGGAAAGAGGCCTCCCCAAAGAAGTTTCCAGCCAAGTTAGTGGGACCCTCCCCAGTGGTCCCCATTCAAGTGGAGGGAGTTTACACGAAGGCCATTCTGGACACAGGGGCTCAAGTAACCCTCCTGTATCGGGATTTCTATCAAAAGCATCCGAGACATTTGCCCTTGCAGAAGTTGGAAGACTTGGAAATATGGGGAATTGGCACCCAGAGCTTTCCTTATGACGGTTACCTCCCGATCAGATTGGCTTTCGACCCCTCAGTGGCAGGAGAGGTAGAGGTCTTTGACACCCTGGCAGTCTGCCCCCGCCCACCAGGGGCCAACAAGAGTTCCCTGATAATAGGAACCAACACTGACCTGGTCAGGATTGTGGCAGGCACAGCACTATGAAGTGCCTTTATGCGCTGTGGCAATAGAAGAATTTTGATTTCTCTGTTCTTTTAGTCCAAACAAGACTATCTGTTACTTTATAATTCCTCTAGCGCCGTTCTATGGAAGCAGTAGGTTTAAAGAGCACACCAAACCTTTTAGATAACTTCTTTATTCACTTCAGCTTTTCTTCATATATAACACTGACAATTTAGCAGCAGAAAGTCCATGTACAAACACGTGTTGAATAAAGTATAACAAATGGCGGTTCAACTGTTCAATCTTGTAATTTTACATAAAATGGTAGATATATTTCTCTCTTCAGTATCTGTACTTTCACTTTAAATACTTTAGACACATTGCTGTTTGTTTGTTGGTTTGAAACCTGTTTTGAAACCTGGTTTGCTCTGATGTCTGGTTTGAAACCTGGTTTGATACCTGGTTTGCTCTGATGTCTGGTTTGAAACCTGGTTTGATACCTGGTTTGCTCTGATGTCTGGTTTGGTGGAACTATTTTGGCCACTTGCTTCCATAAAACTGAACTCTGGATGGATCTGAACTGTTCATCTTCACTCTTTCTGGTGTAAAATGAAATTCTAGACATGTGCTATGAGATTTCCTAGACAGAACATGGGTGTAATGCTGGCTGTGATTGGCCAAAGACTCTTGCTCAGTGAGATTGGTTGTGATTGGCTAAAACTCCTGATGAGTCACAAAAGCTTAACTCTATGCTTTCTGGTTGCAATTCTGCTGTGTTATTAAGCTTACTTTTCTGCATAGTATATAATAATCTTAAAGGCATATTTTTTCTTTTGCTTCTGTGAACACAATATACAACTGTTATATGACATCCACATATAAAGTCACAGTAAATAACTCTGCTGTTATTTCTCACAAATGAGCATATGCACTGTATTAACATTATTAGCAGGTCTAGCTATATATGTGCATGTAAGCCACATTAGCAACCTAGGACAGGTCTTAGCTGGCCAGCTACAAGGATACTACTGGCCCCTCTAGTACAAGAGCAGGGCGTCTCAACAGCCAGAATCCACCCCATGTTGCAGTTGGCTTATCAGCGATTGATCTTGGAGCAGAAGGCCCCCGGAAGAGGGGGTGGGGAAAGTTTGGAGACTGGAGAGGAGAGAGAGAGTGTTGCAGCCTGGTGAAGTGGCCTGCTTGAGAGCCACTGTGAAACTCACCTGGGAACAACCTGGCCCCTTTTTAGTCCTGGAACCAGACCCTCTGGGTGCACACCCAGGACTGGAGGTAATCCCTGAAGTAGTCCCGCTGAGAGTCCTGAAGAAAGCAAACGGCAGGGTGCCAGTGAGCATCAGGAACACCACTGAATCGCCTGTGAAGATTCCAGCCCAGATGCTGTTGGGCCAAGTGAATCCCGCTACCCCAGTTGCCTTGCCCGACCTGGAGAAGGAAGAAGGGGAACCCACCTTGGAGAACCTGGCCCTACCCCCGGCGTGGAAGGAGAGGGCCAGGGCCCAGTTGGCGAAGTGGCGGAAGATCTTTTCCAAGGATGAGTTTGATGTAGGATTTGCGAAAAGTGCCACTCACAAGATCCACCTACAGGAAGACCAACCCTTTAGGGAGAGAGTCCGGTGAGTTCCCCTGGCTGATCTGGAAGATCTGCGTGAGCAACTTGCAGAGCTCAAGAGAACGGGTGTTATCCGGGAATCCAGGAGCCCATATGCCTTTCCAATTGTGGTAGTCAGGAAAAAGATTGGGTCATTGAGACTCTGTATAGACTACAGGACTCTCAACAGGAGGACAATACCTGACCAATACACCACCCCAAGAATAGAGGATGCCCTACAGAGTCTATCTGGAGCCAAATTGTTCAGTGTAATGGACCTGAAGAGTGGGTACTATCAAATCCCAATGCACCCAGAAGACAGAGAGAAGACTGCCTTCATCACCCCAGTGGGGTTCTATGAATTTGACCATATGCCTCAAGGTCTGTCGGGAGCCCCTGCCACTTTCCAGCGGTTGATGGAGAAGACGGTGGGAGACACGAACCTCATTGAAGTCCTAGTATACCTAGATGACATCATCGTCTTTGGGAAGACTCTGGAGGAGCATGAGGAGAGGTTAGAGAAGGTCTTGAAGAGACTCAGTGGTGAGGGACTCAAGTTCTCCAGAGAGAAGTGTCAGTTCTACCAGTCTTCAGTCCATTACCTGGGACACATAGTGTCTAAAGAAGGAGTATCCACAGATCCCGACAAATTGGAGGCAGTCACCTCCTGGCCTCGGCCCACCACAGTGACTGAGCTTAGGTCATTTTTGGGGTTCTGCTCCTACTATCGCAGGTTTGTGCAGGGGTTTGCAAAAATTGCCAAGCCTCTGAATGAGCTGTTGAAGACAGATGGAGAGGAGGATGACTCAGGCCCCAGGAAACCGGGAGAGCCAGTGGAAGACCAGTGGACTGGAAAGTGTGAAGAGGCTTTCATTAAGCTGATGGAGAGTTTGACCACTGCCCCTGTTTTGGCCTATGCGGACACCCAAAAGCTCTATGAATTACACGTGGATGGTTTGGGAGGAGTACTATATCAGGAGTATGAAGAGCAGCTAAGACCCATTGCCTATGTGAGTAGGAGTTTAACCCCAGCTGAAAAAAATTACCCCACCCACAAGTTGGAGTTCCTGGCCTTGAAGTGGGCTGTGGTGGACAAACTGAAGGACTACTTATATGGAGCTGACTTTGTGGTTAAGACAGACAATTCCCCCACTCACTTACCTTCTAACCACAGCAAAACTGGATGCCATTGGACACCGTTGGTTGGCAGCCCTCTCAGGGTTCAATTTCAGCCTGAAGTACAGGCCTGGGACTGGAAACTGAGATGCTGATGCCTTGTCCTGAAGATCTCATGCTCCCACTTGCATGGCAGAAAACTGGACCCAGGTAACCCCAGAGGGGGTACAGGCTTTGTGTCACGGAGCAGAGCTCAAGGCTAGTGGAGGATCCAGGGCAGAAGAAATTGGAGTTTCAGTTGTTGGAGTGCCCAAATATTATTGTGATGTCACTCAGATTGGTGAAGAGGACTTGCCCAAATTATCAAAGAAGGATATAAGATGGGACCAGCTAGAAGACCCTTTGGGAAGATTGGCTTTGGAAGCCTTAGAAGACCAGGATCCGGACAGACTCTTGCATGATCCCTCAAAGGAGGCCCGCTTACTGCGCAAGGAATGGGACAGGTTGCAGGTGCATCAAGGGGTGGTCTACCGAAGGGGCCCCTCTGATGACCTGGAAGACAAGTGGCAACTATTCCTGCCAGAAAAACACAGAAAGACTGTTATGATTGCTCTACATGACAACCATGGCCAACTAGGAGCAGAGAGAACCTTTCAGCTCATAAGGAGCAGATTCTATTGGCCCTGTATGCGGGCTGAAGTGGAGGAATACTGTCACTCATGTGCTCGCTGCATACAAAGGAAAACACTGCCTCATCAAGCTGCCCCAATGGGCCAACTGCAAAGCCTTTGGACTTGGTATGCATTGATTTTCTTTTCTTGGAACCTGATTTGGGGGGACATGGAAATGTTCTGGTGATAACCGACCATTTCACCCTTTACGCCCAGGTGGCCAAGATACTTGTAGAGAAGTATTTCGTACACTACGGATTACCTCAACGCCTTCACTCGGATCAGGGGAGGGACTTCGAAAGTCGACTGATCCGGAAATTACTGGATTCCCTAGGGATAAAGAAGACCCGCACAACCCCCTGTCACCCACAAGGAGAAGCCCAACCGGAGAGGTTTAACAGAACTTTGTTGAATATGCTGGGGACCCTGAGCAGCGAGGAAAAACAGCATTGGGCAAGCATATAGCTGCCATAGTAAACGCTTATAATAGCACAACTAGTGATGTCACCGGATACTCCCCTTACAGATTAATGTTTGTCAGAGAAGCGAGACTACCTGTAAATCTGGCCTTTGGTACCTTGATAGACCACACATCGGCTGCTTCACACAAGGGATATGTGGACAGGCTGCGGAAAAGCTTAAGACTGGCTTATGAGAAGGCACAAGCCACCTCTGACCAGAGAGGAGCCCAGAACAAACGGTATTTTGACCTCAGAGTTCGGATCCATGACTTGCAACCAGGAGACAGAGTGTTGTTGTGGAATCTTGGTGTTCCAGGGAAGCATAAGCTTGCTGATAGATGGAAATCACAGCCGTACGTGATCTGTAAAAAAATTGCTTGGCGTGCCAGTGTACCAGCTGAAACCTGAAGGACAAGTGGGACCTCTGAAAACCTGGCACAGGAACCACTTATTGCCTCTCTCCGAAGCAGTCTGGATACCTTCTACCCCAGGTTCTCCTGAATCACCTTCAACCTCCAATACCCCTAGGCCCAACACCAGATCTCAAACCACTCAGTCAGGAGAGATGAATGCCACCGACCAGAGTGAAGATGAGGAGATGGAACAGAGCTGGCTATGGCCCACTCAGGCGACTGAACCCGTGGTCATGGATCCTTCACCCTGTGAAGTTACCATCAATGGCACCTTAAATGCTGAAGCTACGGAGTTCATTCCATCATGTACCCTAACTGAGGAATGGGAAGATGCCCTAGAATCTATCCCAGCTGAAGACCCAAGAGATTCTTTGTACCTCTCTGCACCAGAGTTGGATGCCCCTGAAGCAGCAGGATCCATTACACCTGTCCCGGTGGAGAGAAGAATGGAAGAACCTATGGTACCTGATACCTCATTTCCCAGGGAACAAAGAGTGAAAAGAGCTATTCACCCTCCCCGAAAACTAACCTACACTCAGATGGGAGAATGCTCTGAAGATACAGTTGTGACTGCAAGAAGGACAATAGAGAAACCTGGCCCCTCCACTCTGCATTTAGTGGAGGGCAACCCCAGCTCACTCTCTGGCACAGTTAGGCAGGTCACTTCCACCAATTTGACCTGTAGAAAAGACAACCTCCCTTACCAAGTTTGGTGGGAGGTTCCCTTGCCCAGCTCCTTTGCAACCATAAACTGTGTTACTTGTAGATAGTGCTAATTTTATCTTTGGGGACCAAAGACTTTAAGTGGGGGGAGTGTGTAGCAGGTGTTTGTTTTAAGGCCCAGAGACTACCATACCCAGGATGCATTTCCCCGCGCAAGGACTGCTGGGGCGGGGTATTTAACAAAGGGGCGGACCGGAGTACGGTCTCTTTGGACATCGCCCGCCCAGCAAGTGGAACTCTCTGCTGCGTCTGCTGTTCCGGACAGGGCCTGAAGCCTAGGCCCTGTATTGCCAAAGAGCCTTCTGTTTCCACCGAGGAGCCTGAGGGACGTCTCATCCTGCCATCCGTCTGCTGCTGCCAGGAGGACCGAAGACCCAGGTGTCGTGGAACCTGTGTACCGACACACAGCAGCGGAAGATACGGACGTGGACTGGTCCGGTTGGGTGAGAGAGCACCTGCTCAGAGATTAGTGCAGGACCTCTAGGCCTAGTGTTTATTGTTCGGGACTCACCCGCTAGAGTTTGCATACGCCACCGGAGGGACAGTGCATGTATTAACAGTAGTGGCTTTATTCATGTTTGCCAAGTTCAACCTTATTCCTGTGGATTACAATATTTTCTCCAAAAATGCACCACCATTTGCTAGCCAAGATTCTTCTCTGCGGAACTTACACATAGTTACAGTCAGGCCTGACTTATCAGTGTAGACATTGCTGGGCGCCATCTTGCCCACGAGGGAGGAGAGCTGCAAAGGGGAGTCTGTTAATTATCTTTGCACAGTATTGTATATTTGTCTATTGCTGAACACCTTTTATTGCAGGGTTCTGCATGTACTAAAGTATACTGTTTATTTGTTTAATCATTTCCTTCAGTAAAATTACCAGGATTAAGCAGATCAGTGTTGGTGTTATTACTGTACAGAAGAATGGTCAGTGTCAGCTATATCACTGTGTGTGTGCTTTTGTTGCTGGATTGTGTTGACTAAAGTTACAGGCCTCACAATCCTATCATCCCTTACTAACTGTGCGAAGGGAGGGTAGAGCCAATTGCTGGGGGTTGACAGCGGTGTGTTACAGGCCCGAAAATCATATCAGCGGCTCCCTTAGCTGGGGGTATCGCTACATTAATAATTGTTTTTTACTAGTAATGGCGGTGATAAGCAATTTTTATCATGACTGCGACATTATGGCGGACACATCGGACACTTTTGGCGCTATTTTGGGACCATTCACATTTACACAGCGATCAGTGCTATAAATATGCACTTACCGTATATACTCAAGTATAAGCCAACCCGAATATAAGCCGAGGCACCTAATTTTACCACAAAAACTGGGAAAACGTATTGACTTGAGTATAAGCCTAGGGTGTCCATCTGCATGCCTCACTGTGTCCATGCCTCACTGTGCCTTACTGTGGCCATGCCTCACTGTGTCCATGCCTCACTGTGCCCATGCCTCACTGTCACTGTTCCCATGCCTCACTGTGTCCAATCTCCCTACCTGATCTCCGGCGCTGTGTGACTAGACTTTGCACACTTGTAGATGAAGAGTGGGGCTACATGTGTGCCAAGTTTAGGGTCCAGAGGACCTAGGACTGGCCGGTACCGGGTCCCCAAAATCACAAGAGAAATGACCGTTTAACATTATAGTCTATGAAAGGGGTGCCCGGCTTTGAAAAATCGGTGCTCCCCGGCCGTAGGTCCCCCGGCAACAAACTTTGCACACTTGTAGAGGAAGAGTAGGGCTACATGTGTGCCAAGTTTAGGGTCCAGGGAACCTACGGCTGGCCGGGATCAGGCGCACAAAGTTGAAGATGGACACAGACTCGAGTATAAGCCGAGAGGGGCATTTTCAGCACAAAAAATGTGCTGAAAAATTCGGTTTATACTCGAGTATACACGGTATTACTGTGTAAATGTGACTGGCAGTGAAGGGTTAACCAGGAGGGGGCGCTGAAGGTGTTAAGTGTGTCCTAGGGATGTGTTCTAACTGTAGGGGGGATGGGCTATTTGTGACACGACACTGATCACCGCTCCCGATTACAGGGAGCTGTGATCAGTGTCTTGTCACTAGGAAGAATGGGGAAATGCTTGTTTACATTAGCATTAGCATTTCCCCGTTCTTCCTCTCCGTGAGACGATCACACTCATGGAGCTCGCGCCCACAATACCGCATCTTAAAGGGGGCATACAGGTATGGTCGGCAAGTGGTTAAAGTGTTACTAAACCCAGGACTCTGCATCAGCAGCCAAGAGGGGAGCATCATAGGATATGAAGTCCCAGAGACAATGCAGTCCATATGATTTAATAGGCATAAGCTACAGTCCCCAGAATGCCCGTAAATAGGGGGAGGGATATCCTGGAGCCCGGGAAAAAGTCTGAGGAGGAGTGAGGAGAGTGTGACGAGAGAGAGTGAGGGGAGCGTGACAGGGTACGGAGGAGAAGAGGTGGCTGAGAAAAAGAGGGAGATACCAAGCCTCAAAAATTATTTTGCTGGGCCACAGTGTACACCCAACAGAGGGGACAGAGGACCGGAGTGGTGCGGTGACTGGACTGTGTGGTGGAACTCCAGAGAGAGAGACCCACGCTTTTGGCCAAGACTACTTGGCGAGTGCTGCCAGGAGACCGAAGGGAGCCAGGAACAGTGTCACCCACCTGGCCTGCTACCGTTCAGCCCAGGGACCCTGCTTGGCAATCCAGCTCCACCCAACCCAGCGGAGATGACCTACACTGCTTCAGGAATCGCAATACCCATGCAGGTGTCCAGTCGGCCGCTGTACGGTCACCTTGACAGTTTAGCTACCAGCTATCCTGAATGGCCGACAGGAGGTGATCTGGTGACTGACAACATTGCTAGGAGCCTGAACCAGCATTTGAAAACTCTGTTGTGTCGCACAGAGGATTGGTGAGCGGGTGAAAATCCAAACCTCCTTCTTAACACAGTACAGACACCTATTCCCCTTTCTAGTGTAAGAGGACAGGGAAAAGACAGCTTTTATCACCCCAGTAGGGTTCTTAGAGTTTGACAGGATGCCTCAAGGTCTGTCTGGTGCCCCAGCAATGTTTCAGAGACTGATGGAGAAGATAGTAGGGGACATAAACCTAATCAAAGTGTTGGTATATCTAGATGATATCATCATCTTTGGCAAAACTCTCAAAGAACATGAAGAGTAGGGATGTGCCCGATGTTCGAGTCGAACGTAAGTTCGACTCGAACATCGGGTGTTCGCCTGTTTGGCAAATAGCGAACAATTTGGGGTGTTCGGGGCAAATTCGAAAGCCGCGGAACACCCTTTAAAAGTCTATGGAAGAACCCAAAAGTGCTAATTTTAAAGGCTTATTTGCATGGTATTGTCATAAAAAGTGTTTGGGGACCTGGGTCCTGCCCCAAGGGACATGTATCAATGCAAAAAAAAAAATTTAATTTTTTTTTCGGGAACAGTGATTTTAATAATGCTTAAACTAAAACAATAAAAGTGAAATATTCCTTTAAATTTCATACCTGGGGGGTGTCTATAGTATGCCTGTAAAGTGGCACATTTTCCCGTGTTTAGAACAGTCCCTGCACAAAATGAAATTTCTAAAGGAAAAAAAGTCATTTGAAACTACTCGCGGCTATAATGAATTGTCGGGTTCCGGAAATACAGATAAAAGTAATTGAAAAAAAACGGCATGGGTCCCCCCCCCTCCAGTCCATTACCAGGCCCTTTGGGTCTAGTATGAATATTAAGGGGAACCCCGAAACCAAAATTAAAAAAAAAATTGGCGTAGGGGTCCCCCTCAAAATTCATACTAGACCCTTCAGATCTGGTATGGATTTTAAGGGGAACCCCGCACCAAAATGAAAAAAATAAGGTGTGGGGGTCCCCCCAAAAATCCATACCAGACCCTTATCTGAGCACGCAACCTGGCAGGCCTGGCAGGCCGCAGGAAAATAGGGGGGATGAGAGAGCGTCCCCCCTCCTGAACCATACCAGGCCACATGCCCTCAACATGGGGAGGATGTCCCCATGTTGATGGGGACAAGGGCCTCATCCCCACAACCCTTGCCCGGTTGTTGTGGGGGTATGGGGGCGGGGGGCTTATCGGAATCTGGAAGCCCCCTTTAACAAAGGGGACCCCCAGATCCCACCCCCCATGTGAATTGGTAACGGGGTACCCCTACCATTTCACAAAAAAAAGTGTCAAAAATGGTAAAAAACACAGGAGACAGCTTGGGACAAGTCCTTTATTAAAAAAAAAAAAAAGAAAAAAAAATTCCAGTGATGTACATCCATTCTCGAGCGGAGTATACGGAGAAAAAAAAAAAAACGCCGACACGATCCGCCTCCATGGGTGGTTCCCATCGAATGACACTGCACCCGCCGTGACAGCTCTTAAATAGCTGAGAGCGGGGCCACCCGTCACGTGCGCGGGTGACCAAGACCCCCTCTGACGCAATGGGGAAACACTGCGGGGTTACCCAGTGACATGTATGGGTGACCCGCCCCCTCTGACGCCACGGGAAACCCCTGTGGCATCAGAGGGGGCGGGGTCACCCGAACACGTGACGGGTAGTCCCACCCTCAGCTATTTAAGAGTTGTCACAACGGGTGTAGTGTCATTCGACGGGAACCACCCATGGAGGCGGATCGTGTCAGCGTTAATTTTTTTTTCTCCGTATCCTCCGCTCGAGAATGGATTTACATTGCTGGAATTGATGGACTATATTTGGATCCATTTTTTCAGCTTCATGATCTTGGAGTGATTTCATATGAACTATCTGTACAATACTACCATTTTGTTAGCCCTACACCTTTACCCCACCCTTAGGTAGTTGCAAGATTAATTGGCAGACTCCGAGACTTCAACAGAAAGACAGCCATGCAGGGAAAAGCATCTGGCAAAACACCACATCTGCATGTATAGGAATGCTGTCTCCTATGGCAACAGTCTATAACAGTTCCTAACAGTTCCTTTTGCCTTCACTACAATCACTCCTTGTAGTTCTTCAGCCCACTGGGCTCCCAGTCTCTCACTAGACTAGATGATTCACTGCCACTGAATCCCTTGAGCTCCTCCAATCTTCACGGTAGTATCTTCCCCAAGCGTCACCCCTGTGATGCGCCAGAGGGGGCGGGGTCACCCGTACATGTCACTGGGTAACCCCAGCATTTCCCTGTTGTGTCATAGGGGGCGGGGTCACCCGCGCAAGTGACGGGTGGCCCTGCCCTCATCTATAAAAGAACTGTCACAGAGAGAGAGCATCATTCCGTGTTTACCACCCATGGAGAGAGGATCGAGTCTGTTTTTTTTTTCTCCGTATTGCTCGAGACTGGATTACATTGTTGGAATTTTTTCTTTCTGTAGCGATACCCTCAGCTTAAGCGGGCCGCAAGGTTTAATTTGGGCCCTGAGTACAGCTCTCCAACCCACCGGCAATCGGCTCTACCCACTCTGGCACAGCTAGTCTAAAGGATACACACATATATCCTTATACTTTAAGAGAGAGATTCAAACATAGAACAGTAATAAAAGGATAACGGATTTTACTTCTTGTTATGCAAAGAAAACACACAGCAATGACAATATGATTTTCCAACTTGTATGCAGAGCCCTGCAATGACAGTCACATTACACCATAAGAATAAAGGGGGGGGGGGGTAAAGGAACGCCACGTGGGGCGACCGTTAACTAGGTACCCTATGGTACAACAGCTAAATGTAACCTAACGGATCAGGCCTGATCCCTTACTCTAAAACTTAGTCCTGTAAGAATAATGGTTTCTTCACCGGCTTGCTGTAGAGGTGGTGCACATAAGAATAATAAACACTTTGTAATCCAACAGGGAGAATCTGAACAACTGACCGTACTTCACTAGAGATCCTCTGGATCAGTCCTGCTGCGGATCTCCAGTGAGAGTCTTAAAGTGATGTGGTAGGCCTCGGCAGTCTATAGGCACAGTACTATAAACAGGTTATTGGATGAGCTTTCGCTCAGCTCACCCTCCGGACGCGACCCGTCCGGGACTTCCACCGGCTGTGTCGTCACTCGCAAACAGCGGTTGCTGCCATCGGGTCTCCCATCCAATCTAGGCTGCAGGCAGGAGATGTTGGATGCCACCCAGGCTCGCAAAGGGTGGAAGGCTCTTTGGTTCGCTGTAAGAAGTCCCCCGGCTTCAGGCCCTCACACAGCACAGCTCCGCACAGGTGGATCAGTCTCAGCCGCCCCGTGTCCAAAGAGACCGAGTCAGGCCTCGCCCCTTCCTTATATCACTTCCCCCATGAGTCTCTGGGGCATAACTCAACACATCCGGTGAACAGTGGACCTCTGGGAACCGTAGTTCTTTCTCCTAATTAAAGGGGAAACACCCAGCTACACACTCCCCCCACTAAAACTCTTTGGTCCCCAAAGATAAACAATTTAACAACAATTCTGAACCAATTTACTGAATGCGGAGTATTATGTTGGTACAGGGAATTTCCACCAAAACTCAGAGGTGGGGTTCCCTATACCACAGGTCACACTAGCATGGGTGGCCTGTCTAACTGTGCCAGAGAGTGAGCTGGGGTTGCCTTCCACCAAATGAACAGTGGAAGGATCTGAGCACTTAGTACTTCTTCTGGCAGTGGCAACAGAGTCCTCTAAACTTTTTCCCAATTGAGGGTAGGTTAATCTCCTGGGAGGCCTCACGACTCTGTAAGTTCTTTGCTCCCTTGGGACTTCAGGCTCAGGTACCACAGGCTCTGCGTCAGGAACACTTTCTGACACCATCACTGATTCTGGGGCCTCTTCCTCCTCTGCTTCTGAGTAAAAGCCCGGAATATCTTCCCAGCATTCAGGCACATCACTGGATGGAATGAACTCTGTAGCCTCTGGGTTCAGGGTCCCATCCTGTGTATCTTTAGTGGGTGGAAGGTCTATGGCGGAACTCCCTGGAGTTGAGGAGGGCCATAGCCACTCAAGTTCTCCCCTCCCATCTTCACTGGATTGGGAAGCCTGTCCATCCCTAGCTCGGAGGGTCTGAGACCGAGTGTTGGGTCTGGGGGTATCCAAGATGGAAACAGATTCCGTCAGGTTCTTCACTGAAGGTATCCTGACTGCCTCTTTAAGTGGGAGTAAGTGATTTCGGTGCCAGGTTTTCAAGGGTCCCACTCTCCCCTCTGGCTTTAACTTATACACCGGTAGTCCAGGAAGTTTTCTACAAATGACATAAGGCTCGGACCTCCATCTATCAGCAAGTTTATGCTTCCCTGGGATCCCTAGGTTGCGTAGCAGCACACGGTCTCCAGGCTGCAGGTCTTGCACTCGAACCTTCAGGTCAAAGTTCCTTTTATTTCTGACCCCTCTCCGGTCTGAGGCCGCTTGGGCTTGTTCATAGGCCGCTTTCAGTTTATACCTAAGTCGGTCCACATATCCTTTGTGAGAGGTAGCAGAGGTATAGTCTAGGGAAATGCCAAAGGCCAGATCCACTGGCAATCTTGCTTCTCTCCCAAACATGAGGCGGTAGGGAGAGTAACCCGTCACATCACTGGTGGTGCAATTGTAGGCATGCACCAAAGTGGATATGTGTTGACTCCAATGCTGCTTCTTCTCTGTCTCCAGAGTCCCCAGCATGTTTAACAAAGTCCGATTAAACCTCTCAGGCTGGGCATCTCCTTGTGGATGATAAGGGGTAGTCCTGGTCTTTTCCACTCCCAGGGAGTCCAGTAGGTTCCGGATCAGGCGACTCTCAAAGTCCCTTCCTTGGTCGGAGTGGATTCTCTGTGGTAATCCATAGTGGACGAAGTATTTTTCTAGAAGCACCTTAGCTACAGTGGAAGCCTTCTGGTCTCTGGTGGGGAACGCCTGTGCATAACGGGTGAAATGATCGGTTACCACCAGAACATTTCTCAATCCACTCAAATCGGGTTTGAGGCAGAGAAAGTCAATGCATACCAGATCCATTGGGCCTTGACTCTGTAGGTGGCCCATTGGGGCAGCTTGATGGGGTAGAGTCTTCCTCTGGATGCATCGTGCACAGGAGTGGCAATATTCCTCCACTTCAGCCCTCATACAGGGCCAATAGAACCGGCTTCTGACAAGTTGGAAGGTTTTTTCAGCTCCCAGGTGACCATGCTGGTCATGTAAGGCAACCAGCACAGTCTCTCGGTGCTTCTCTGGGAGAAACAACTGCCATTTATCCTCGGAGTCATCAGAGGGGCCCCTTCGGTAGACCACTCCCTGATGGACCTGTAGCTTGTCTAGCTCCCTCCATAGCAGACGAGCCTCCTTGGAGGGGTGATGTCGAAGTTTCTCTGGACTCTCGTTTTCCAATGCTTCAAAGACCAATCTCCCTATGGGGTCTTCCAATTGGTCGCACCTCAGTTCCTTCTTAGACAGCTTCGACAAGCCTTCCTCTTCAAGTTGAGTCACCCCACAGTAGTGTTTTGGAACTCCCACTGTGGTAACTCCTATTTCCTCTGCTCTGGAGCCTCCTCGGGCTTGGAATTCAGCTCCTTGACAAAGGGCCCGCACCCCGTCCGGTGCTACCTGAGTCCAGTCTTCCCAGTCATCAGCCATGGCATGAGATCTTCGGGATAGGGCATCTGCATCCCTATTTCCAGCCCCTGGTCTGTACTTCAGACTGAAGTTAAACCCAGATAATGCAGCTAGCCACTAGACATGTGCACACTGAAATATTTCGTTTCGGAATTTCGTTTTCGTTAGAAAAATAAATTTATTTAGTTACTCCCGAAATACGTTTTTATTTATTTCGTTTTTCGTTAGAAATTGCATTCGTCCAAAAATCTGAATTAAGGTCGAATCTGTCATTGAAGGCTTATGGTGTCTGTCGAATGTTCAAAGAAGATTCGACGGAGCAGCAAAACTGTACGACGCTGCAATCGTACATTTCCGGTCGAATGTTCCGCCTACAAGCTATAGATGAATTCTATTGTATGACTAGTAATAATTATATTTTTTAATTACTATTACTAGTCAACAGGGATGAGCCAAACACCCCCCTGTTCGGTTCGCACCAGAACCTGCGAACAGACAGTATTAGTGTGAACTTTAGAACCCTATTAAATACAATGGACTCGAACGTTCGAAATCTAAAGTGTTCATTATAAAGGCTTATATGCAAGTTATTGTCCTAAAAAGTGTTTGGGGACCCGGGTCCTGCCCCAGGGGACATGTATCAATGCAAAAAAAAGTTTTAAAAACGGCCGTTTTTTCGGGAGCAGTGATTTTAATAATGCTTAAAATGAAAAAATAAAAGTAAAATATTCCTTTAAATTTCGTACCTGGGGGGTGTGTATGACATGCATGTAAAGTGGCGCATGTTTCCCGTGCTTAGAACTGTCCCTGCAAAAAATGTCATTTTTGAAAGAAAAAAAGTCATTTAAAACTCACCGCGGCTATTAATGAATTGTCGGCTCCCGGCAATACATACAAAAGTCATTGATAAAAAAAAAAAAAAAAAAGCGTGGGGGTTTTCCCAGAATTCAATTACCAGGCCCTTCAGGTCTGGAATGGATATTAAGGGGAACCCCGCCGCAAATTTAAAAAAAAAAATTGACGTGGGGTTCCCCCAAATATCCATTCCAGGCCCTTCAGATCTGGCATGGATTTTAAGGGGAACTCCACCCCAAATTTAAAAAAAAATGGCGTGGAGTCCCCCTAAAAATCCATACCAGACCCCTTATCCGAGCACGTAACCTGGCCGGCCGCAGGGGAAAAGGGGGGACGAGAGAGCTGCCCCCCTCCCTCCTGAACCGTACCAGGCCATATGCCCTCAACATGGGGAGGATGTCCCCATGTTGATGGGGACAAGGGCCTCATCCCCACAACCCTTGCCCGGTGGTTGTGGGGGTCTGCGGGCGGGGGGCTTATCGGAATCTGGAAGACCCCTTTAACAAAGGGGACCCCCAGATCCCGGCCCCCCCTATGTGAATTGGTAAGGGGTACATTGTACCCCTACCATTTCACGAAGAAAGCGTAAAAAAATGTTTAAACAAACACCTTGAAAAAGTCCTTTATTTAAAAAAAAAAACATTCCAGCGGTGAAATCCAGTGTCCCGCGGCGATCCCGATGTCCAGCGCTGTCCTTCATTGGTTGTGCCTGAGCGGACCTGATGGGGAACTCCCTCTCAGTGTTTTAAATGTATAGACCCGCCCCTTCTAAAGTTCCCCATCAGGTCCGCTCAGCGGACCAGATGCGAAACATGAGAAGGGGCGGGTCTATACATGTATTACCAAAGTGAGAGAAGTTCCCCATCAGGTCCGCCCCCTCGGTATGTCGGACCCGCCTACGTCATTGGCTTGAGCGGGGAACTTCCTTCACTATGTAAATTTAAATTAAATTTCATTTTTTGCAGGGACAGTTCTAAGCACGGGAAACATGCGCCACTTCACATGCATATCATACACACCCCCCAGGTACGAAATTTAAAGGAATATTTCACTTTTATTTTTTCATTTTAAGCATTATTAAAATCACTGCTCCCGAAAAAACGGCCGTTTTTAAAACTTCTTTTTGCATTGATACATGTCCCCTGGGGCAGGACCCCGGTCCCCAAACACTTTTTAGGACAATAACTTGCATATAAGCCTTTATAATTAGCACTTTAGATTTCTACCATAGATTTTTCGAATTTGCCGCGAATACCCCAATTTGTTCGCTGTTCGGCGAACGGGCGAACATGCAATGTTCGAGTCGAACATGAGTTCGACTCGAAGCTCATCCCTACTAGTCAACCAACATTAGAATTCTTCTATAGCCTATGGGCCGAGCATTTGACCGGAAATGTACGATTGCAGCGTTGTACAGTTTATCTGCTCCGTAGAATCTTCTTAGAACTTTCAACAGACACCATAAGCCTTCAATGACAGATTCGACGTTTGTATGTTTTTCGATGCTTCGTTGAATCTTCGTCGTTCATGTCGAATTGTCAAGTTAGTTCTAGCTATTTTACTGCTCCTCCTCTTTGGTTACAATCAGCCAATAACATTCATCATCATCATTTTTTTATTTTACTTCCCCCACCCAATTCCAGCAGTGATCTTTTCTCTCTATGTCGAATCTTTTCTCTCTATAATGTTGAATCTTTTCTCTCTATAATGTCGAATCTTTTCTCTCTATAATGTCGAATCTTTTCTCTCTATGTAGAATAATCTTGGACTAATAGGAGTTAAGGTTAGGCACATTCGACCACAGGTTCGATGGACAGAGATTGTTATTGTCAGCCTCATGTCGAATCTCCTATCTATATCGAACTGTTGTTGCAACGAAAACGAAAATTAAGCATTTGTTTATGTCGGATCTTTCGGTTTTCGGATTCTGCATTTTCGTTTGTTAAAACGATAACGAAAATACCTGAAATTCGGACGAAAATGCATTCGGACGAAAACGAATGCACATGTCTACTAGCCACCTGTGTCCTGTGGCATCCAACTTGGCAGTGGTGAACAGGTAGGTTAGGGGGTTGTTATCTGTTTTCACTGTAAACTCTGCTCCATAAAGGTAGTCTCTTAGTTTGTCCACAACTGCCCATTTGAGGGCCAAGAACTCCAACTTATGGGTGGGGTAGTTTTTCTCCGAGGGGGTCAGACTTCGACTCACATAAGCCACTGGTCGCATTTGCTCTTCATGCTCCTGATAGAGCACTCCCCCTAGGCCTTCATGACTAGCATCAACATGTAACTCGTAGGGTCTGGTGGGATCAGCATAGGCCAATACTGGGGCTGTGGTGAGGCTCCTCTTCAAGGTTCTGAAGGCCTCTTCACACCTGGGGGTCCACTGATCTTGAACCGACTCCCCGGGTCTTCTAGGGCCCAAGCCATCCTCTTCCCCTTCAGTCCGGAGCAGTTCATTTAAAGGCTTGGCAATACGGGCAAACCCATCCACAAACCTCCTATAATAGGAGCAGAATCCCAGGAAAGATCTAAGTTCGGTGACTGTTGTGGGTCTTGGCCAGGAGGTAACCACCTCCAACTTCTCAGGATCAGTCGCCACCCCTTTTTCAGACACTACGTGTCCCAGATAATTCACCGAAGACTGGTAGAACCGACACTTCTCGGGGGAAAGCTTCAACCCCTCTTCACTAAGTCTCCTCAACACTTTCTCCAATCGGGCCTCATGTTCCTCCAGAGTTCTCCCGAAAACAATGACATCGTCCAGGTACACTAGGACTTCTATGAGGTTCATGTCTCCGACAGTCTTCTCCATGAGTCGTTGGAAAGTAGCTGGGGCTCCAGATAGGCCCTGGGGCATTCTGTTAAACTCAAAGAATCCGACAGGAGTTATGAAAGCGGTCTTTTCCCTATCCTCTGGGTGCTTGGGAATTTGATAGTACCCACTCTTGAGGTCCATCACGCTGAACCACTTAGCTCCAGACAAACTCTGTAAGGCGTCCTCTATCCTTGGCGTGGTGTACTGATCAGGGGTGGTCCTCCTGTTGAGAGTTCTGTAGTCAATGCAGAGCCTCAGCGACCCATTCTTCTTCCTGACCACCACTATTGGAGAGGCATAAGGGCTTCGGGACTCTCGAATCACCCCAGTCTTTTTCAGTTCTGCAAGCTGTTCTCTCAGATCCTCCAGATCTGCCAGCGGAACCCGCCTGACTCTTTCCCTGAACGGTTTGTCTTCTTGCAGGCGGATGCGGTGGGTAGCACTCCTCGCACGCCCCACATCGAATTCATCTTTTGAGAAAATCTTCTCCCATCTAGTCAGCTGGGCCTTGGCTCTCTCCTTCCAGGCCCCAGGTAAGTTCGGGTTTTCAATGGAAAGTTTTTCCCACACATCTCCTTCTTCACCCGCTTGCTTCACTTCTGACCAGCTGACTGGGACAGCAGGACTCACCTGTCCCAACAACATCCGGGCAGGTATCTCTATGGCCCTTCCTGTAGAGTTCCTTACACTCACCGGGACTCTTCCCCTGGCTTTCTTCAAGGCCCTGATTGGAATCACTTCCGGTATCACTTCCAGGCCTGAGTGATCTTCCCTTGGGTCGGATTCCAGCATGACAAAGGGGCCAGGCTGCTCCCAGGTGAGCTTCACAGTGGCCTTGAGGCAAGCCACCTGTCCGGGCTGCAGCACCACTCCTTCTCTCCCCAGTCTCCACACCTTCCCTATCCCCTCTCCTGGGGTCCTCTGCTCCAACACTAACCGTTGGTAGGCTGTCTTCAGCATGGGATGGATGTTTGGATCTTGATGGCTCCTCGTCTTCACCAGGGGGGTCAGAAGTCTTCTCACTAGATCCGTATTGGTGCCTATAATGAGGGACATCTGGTTGGCCCCGGGTGGTCTAGGACACACAACCACCAGGGTGTCGAATACTTCTGTCTTCCCAGCCACAGAGGGGTCGAATGTCAGCTTTATGGGTAGATAACCATCATAAGGGAAACTCTGCGTTCCCAGGCCCCATATCTCCAGCTCTTCTATCTTCCGTATAGGCAAATGGCTTAAGTGCCTATCATAGAAGTCTCTATACAATAAAGTCACTTGAGCTCCAGTATCCAGAAGGGCCTTTGTATATACTCCTTCCACCTGGATAGATATCGTGGGGGACGGGCCGACCAGTTCTTCTGGGTACGGCCGGGTTGAGGTCACTCTTTTCTGAGAACTTGTCTTCATCCAGTTGGTTTTTGACTTTGTTCTCCCCTGAGCCTGGTATGCATTGACCCTCGCCACCCTAATGGGGTTACAAACCCGCTGAGGGATGTTATTGTCTCTTGGTTGTAGGCATTCCTTCTTGGGAGTGCTAAATTTCTTCTGAGGGGTCTTGTCCCCTCTCTCTGGTGTGTATCTTGGTTGAGAGACCCTAAATTCCTTCTCAAGGGTCGTGTTTTCTCTCTTCCTCTTCCTTCTATTCAGTTTGGAGCTCACTGAAAGAGATGGGCACCCGGTTGACTCCCTCACCGGGGCCCTCTGGCGTTTCCCGCCGGCTGGCGATTATCCATTTTCTTCTTCTTAGGACTGGAACACCTACTGGCAAAGTGGCCACTGCCTCCGCAGTTGTAGCATAACCTCTCTTCTCGGTCCCGAGTGGGACTCGGTATTGACGTATCTGGGAACAACTCCTTTCTGGGGCTTGGTTTTTCTGCTCCACCTTGACCTTTCGCCATTATAGCATTCATCATCTCCATCATCTGGGACATCTGTAACTTCAAAGTGTCCACCTCCGCTCCCCTATCGGGAGTCATGGCCGGTGTAACTATTGCTACCGGCTGTTTGACGGGCTCTATCAGGCGTTCTTTTTTTTTTTCTTCCAATATAGCCTCTTCCTCTCTAATCATTCGGATGAGGTCAGGGTACTCCAGATTCCTCCCATCCTCCCGGGCACGCAGTGTCCATGCAATTGGATCCATGGGTTGAGCTCCCCTCACTACCTGTTGAGCACGGGCCTCATCTACTTTCTCTGGGCTGATCCCCTTCTTTAGGATCATCCTATGCAGTATTTTGTCCAGGCGTCCCATATAGTCTGATAGTTTCTCACCTTCCTTCTGGTAGCAATGTTCCAGCTGATAAGCAAGCTCCGTTACTTTCTCTGTCCCACCAAACACATTCTGTAACACATCGAGGCACTCTTGTGCAGTACAATCTGCCTTGCTCATCTTCAGGTTGCGTACGGCCTCTAGAGCAGGCCCTTTCAAACTTTCCACAACCCTCTGTTTTTTCCTGCGGTCCGGAACTTCCCATTCCTCTAGTGCCTGAGTTGCGCTGTCTAGCCACTCCTCAAATCCCTCTTCTTCCAAGGGTACTGGTTTCCTCCCTGAAAACATCCGGAGTTTCCTGTACCCCGACATCGGGTAATCTGTGGGCTCTTTCTTGCACTGAGCTACAATCTCCCCCAGAACAGCGCATAATTCTGCACTAAGGGTGCCTGGGCTTGTCTTGGGACTCTTTGTGTCCTTCTGTGGGGATGACGGGGAAGATGGCTGCGGTGACAGTGTTATTTTTTTCTGAGGGCTGTCTCTTGTGCGCGGCAGCGCATGCAGCAAATGATAGACCTGATCGTCCTCATCTTGTATGCTGTTGCCTCTAAACTGTTCAGGAATTTCTGCCTGCCATTCCAGTAAGACATGTGAAAGTCCACCACTAGTTTTCACATCTATCACCCATGGTTTGTGAATCGGTGATAGGGACATTATGAGTTGTATCATTGCTTGTGTCTGCCATATCCCCGGGAGTTCTATAACTGCCGTCCTGGCTGGGTCTACGCCCCATCTCTTGTACCACTGTCCCACCTCTATCGGGTCCATGCCGGTAGCTTCTGGCGGTTTCACCGCCGTCTCAGTAATCCCGGATGTACGAGCCCCCACGTGTAGCGATACCCTCAGCTTAAGCGGGCCGCAAGGTTTAATTTGGGCCCTGAGTACAGCTCTCCAACCCACCGGCAATCGGCTCTACCCACTCTGGCACAGCTAGTCTAAAGGATACACACATATATCCTTATACTTTAAGAGAGAGATTCAAACATAGAACAGTAATAAAAGGATAACGGATTTTACTTCTTGTTATGCAAAGAAAACACACAGCAATGACAATATGATTTTCCAACTTGTATGCAGAGCCCTGCAATGACAGTCACATTACACCATAAGAATAAAGGGGGGGGGGGTAAAGGAACGCCACGTGGGGCGACCGTTAACTAGGTACCCTATGGTACAACAGCTAAATGTAACCTAACGGATCAGGCCTGATCCCTTACTCTAAAACTTAGTCCTGTAAGAATAATGGTTTCTTCACCGGCTTGCTGTAGAGGTGGTGCACATAAGAATAATAAACACTTTGTAATCCAACAGGGAGAATCTGAACAACTGACCGTACTTCACTAGAGATCCTCTGGATCAGTCCTGCTGCGGATCTCCAGTGAGAGTCTTAAAGTGATGTGGTAGGCCTCGGCAGTCTATAGGCACAGTACTATAAACAGGTTATTGGATGAGCTTTCGCTCAGCTCACCCTCCGGACGCGACCCGTCCGGGACTTCCACCGGCTGTGTCGTCACTCGCAAACAGCGGTTGCTGCCATCGGGTCTCCCATCCAATCTAGGCTGCAGGCAGGAGATGTTGGATGCCACCCAGGCTCGCAAAGGGTGGAAGGCTCTTTGGTTCGCTGTAAGAAGTCCCCCGGCTTCAGGCCCTCACACAGCACAGCTCCGCACAGGTGGATCAGTCTCAGCCGCCCCGTGTCCAAAGAGACCGAGTCAGGCCTCGCCCCTTCCTTATATCACTTCCCCCATGAGTCTCTGGGGCATAACTCAACACATCCGGTGAACAGTGGACCTCTGGGAACCGTAGTTCTTTCTCCTAATTAAAGGGGAAACACCCCGCTACATTTCTTTTTACCAACTGTGTCTGTGTGGTTTTTAAAATTTTTGACCCTTTTTTTGTGAAATGATAGGGGTACAATGTACCCCGTTACCAATTCACATAGGGGGGGGCCGGAATCTGGGGGTCCCTTTTGTTAAAGGGGGCTTCCAGATTCCGATAAGCTCCCAGCCCGCAGACCCCCACAACAACCGGGCAAGGGTTGTGGGGATGAGGCCCTTGTCCCCATCAACATGTTGAGGGCATGTGGCCTGGTACGGTTCAGGAGGGGGGGCGCTCTCATACCCCCCTCTTTTCCTGTGGCCTGCCAGGTTGCGTGCTCGGATAAGGGTCTGGTATGGATTTTTGGGGGGAACCCCACGCCATTTTTTTTATTTTGGTGCGGGGTTCCCCTTAAAAGGGTCTGGTATGGATTTTTAGGGGTACCCCTACGCCATTTAAAAAAAAAAATTGGTGCAGGGTTCCCCTTAATATCCATACCAGACCTGAAGGGCCTGGTAATGGAATTTGGGGGACCCCCACGCATTTTTGTTTATTTTGGTTCGGGGTTCCCCTTAATATTCATACCAGACCCAAAGGGCCTGGTAATGGACTGGGGGAGGAAACCCATGCCGTTTTTTTCAATTACTTTTATCTGTATTGCCGGGACCCGACAAATTCATTAATAGCCGCGAGTAATTTTAAATTACTTTTTTTCCCTTCAGAAATTACATTGTCAAAAGACCAGACCGATCCTCTCCCATGAGCAGTGAGACAGTGCAGGGACAGTTTTAAACATGGGAAACATGCACCACTTTACAGGCATACTATAGACACTCCCGGGTAAGAAATTTTAAGAAATATTTCACTTTTATTGTTTCACTTTAAGCATTATTAAAATCACTGCTCCTGAAAAAACGTCAGTTTTTAAAACTTTTTTTTGCATTGATACATGTCCCGGGTCCCCAAACACTTTTTATGATAATAACTTGCATATTAACCTTTAAAATTAGCACTTTTGATTTTTCATGTTCGTGTCCCATAGACTTTAACGGTGTTTGCGTGTTCGAACAAATTTTTTGCCTGTTCGCATGTTCTGGATGCGAACCGAACCGGGGGGGGGGGGGTGTTCGGCTCATCCCTATCTCTAGCCCTGGAGGTGCTTATTAGACCAAAGGAGGCCTGGGGCCTTTCTACATTTGGCACCCAACATGGGGCCAAGGCGTTATCCTTGCAGCAGTTGCCCACAGCAACCGTCTCATGTTTTAAACCATTGCCTTGTTAAAAATTTCTTCTTTTTGCTTGAGTTCTCCCACATCGCCGCTGGTGCAAGCGCCAACTCCCTCCTATGTGTACCAAAGCAACCGGCTACAGTTCAATTGGGATTTCGTCTGGCTTCATGGAAAAGTGGCAAGTAACATCTATACTTCTAATAGACTGTGTTGTCGTGTGTACTAGCAATGTGGGGAAAGAATCAACAAGTCTCACTGCTCATGGGAGAGGATCGGTCTGGTCTTTTGACACTTCCTGCCAGCGCTGTGAAGGTTAACATGGAGTCCAAAATGGACTCCATTACAGTTTTGGTGTGCCGCAGCATGAAAACGGCGAGTGCCACAGTTCCCAGAGAACATTTTCACCAATCCGTTGGCAGGGGGAGGAGTTCCCACTCTGCAGAGGAGGATATGGAAATGCTGCCATGTGTGTGTCTGATTGTGGGTTGGATAGAAAGATGGTGCAGTTCGTGAGTGAGATGGCGGATTGGAAAAAGTATGCTCCGAGTGTTTGTTTTGGTCCAGGAGATGCAAAACCTGTCCTGACTGACACCGGCATGCGGTACACACCGAAGGGTAAGCTTGCCCTGTATATGGCCTGTACAGGGCAAGGGTAAGCTTGCCCTGTTATCGGCCTTGGTACTGATCTGTGAGAGATGTTCTGACTTGACCACGCAGTTGAGGCCTTGGATGCTGCATAGAGCATCTGTTTGAGGTTGTCTCCCCGACTCAACCTCTGCGTATACTACAAGTCGATTGGGACAAGAATGTCGCTATTCTGGCTGGGAGTGACATCCAGAGCCCATCAGCCATCACCTGAATCGTGCAGGAAGCTGCTACTCCTGTATCAACGACTACCCCAGGACCCAGCGCACCAGTTGTTCCTCGAGGCCACGGTCGGGCCCAACTGCTTACCTTGATGTCCGAGCCACCAGAGAAGAGAGTATCGGAGCCAGGTAAGCCAGTGAGGAATGAGAGCAGTGTGCCTTTGGGGGAGGTGATTCCGGTGGCCGTTAAAGGGGATAATGTAGTTGTGCCAAATAATGCAAGCGCCAAGCGCAACTATATCCTGGCCGAAGAGTGTTCTACCACAACAGATTCAGACGTTCTGTCTGATGGGTTATCGGAACTGTTTTCAGACACTTTGTCCTATACCAGGAAGTGGGGTGACAGCGACGAGGAACCGATGAGTGATGTACAAGAAGGTTCCCTCTGCTGTTGCTGCCAATGTTGAGATCAAGCTGTCTGCCAACGTGGCTCCGCTGGTCAGCATTTCTAGGTCTTTTGAGGAAGATTATTGGGTTAAATGGGTCCCCAAAGCTTGCCATATTATGCCCATGCCCAACATTAAACCTGACCATAAGCCGGATGTGGTGGCTGGGTGTTTAGTTCAGCGTGCTCCTGACGCACGGGTCCTGCCCGGGTACGGAGACCCTAAAACCCTGCCTCGGCTGTCTAAAATACAGTGGATTGTGATAAAGAAAGTGGCAGAGGAGTACGGGTATCTATACCCGTATATACTGGCTCACCTGGAGGAAGAGATTTTTTATAAAGAAGTTCAGTGGGTGGAAGAGGCTGTGCGCAGTTTTCTCCAGATCCCTCAGTTGGACTTTACAAAATTGTCACCCAAGGTAGCTGGAAAATACCTCTCTTTGCTAAATACCTGGGGCTACGGCCGTAAGATAAATCTAGACAGTGTGATTATTCGCAGGCCAGACAAGAAGGACATTAAACGCTTTATTACTACAGTGAATGCAAAAGGAGAGTCCTTAAACTTATCCGATCCTGGGTACTACTGGTAAATACCATAAAGATGTTGCTATTACCCTTACCATGGATTACAAATGTGTGTTGTGTGATGTCAAGGATGCTGAAAGCCACTTCACACTCACATACACGTTGTTTCTAGTGGAGAACATTCCAGGGAGCTGTACTGCCCGGACTGCACTGGACTGAATGCTGTCGGTAGATACAGGGAGTGCCCACCTGAGCCACGTTGGTTAAAGTCAAAGTCGTTGGGGTGCTCCACCCTGAAAAGCGACCTGTGACCTTCAGCAGGTTGTTGTTTCTCAAGTGATGAGTTAAAAAATCTTCTTTGTCCCCGACTGTCATGTGGACAGACTGAGGATAACTTTGCAAGGAGACCTATGTCCCGAAGTGCGGTCCCTTGCACCATGGCCTGGCTGCTTGTTGCCTGAAATGCAGCTGTGCCTTCTTGTCCCTAAGTCTGGCACTGCTGCACTTTTCTCTTTTGCCGCTAGGTGGCCGGGTACTTGGTGACATTAGATACGAGAAGGGCAATGCAAAGTCAGATTATGGGTATATGGGGTGTCTCAACCAATAGGCAGGGGTTTGCTTGGATCCCTTGGCCTAGCTGGGAGAACCTATATATTTGGGTGGAGTCAGGTGATAGGTGTTCTGTGCCATCTGGAC